>JARFJB010000559.1:1040000-1042500 GCA_036346205.1 Vesta saturnalis | reverse complement strand
AATAGATATTAATACTCCCTAGTTACACTCAATGATGACCGTAATATTTAAATGATTAATAACGTTGTGTTTAATTAATTATTTATGCTAGATACGCCCTGTTTACAGCAGAAAAGAATTTATAAACAAACTACTGGTTATTAAAACGGGGTTTGCGAGATCTAGGTCACTGGTGAAAATCGATATCCCGAGTTCATGTTGTATGCATGACGGTTGTAAATCTAATGTTACTCTTTACCTTCAGTAATTTCTGCAAGACGGATATTAGTTTAGCTTCGTGAAAAAATTTACTATAGGATGTATTATGTTCGAAAATATGAGTTATTACAGCCTTTTATTCTCGCAATTAAATTTAGACAGCTGATTAATACCGTTTGGTTTATAATTAAGATCTGCACGTTATCTATTATGCAATTTATGGCGATGATTATTATGCAAATGAACGTAAACTAGTTATAACTGTTCGTTAACAATGCCATACGCAAAAACGCGTCTCTAACGGCGGTTTATACCCGCCATAAGCTGGTTTAAAATAATTAATTGATTGCTTTCTTGAAATTCGTTTACTAAGCGCGTAGTTATCGGTTTCCGGTTTCTTTTAACGACGGGTCTTTGACGGATACTCTACGTTTAATTCGTTTGATTATAGGTACATAGGTCTTTGCCAGCGAGCTGGTGAATTCAGGTGTTTAGAACTAAGTGATCTAATTTTTAAAGCTGCAGGTCTTCAGGTGGTTAGCTCTCGTCGTCAGGTATCTGTTAGCGTGGAGGATGTAGGCTCCAGAATTACTGAAATTACTTAGGAAACTGGGTTTAGTAGTGTTATTTGAATTTAGCATTCGAGTGCAACAAAACAATCCGTCAACTCTGCATTTTACAAAGTTACCGTCTAGTTAAAAGACTACCTCGTGGCTTTGCCCAGTGTCTGAATATTTTTAATTTGTGTTAATTTGTGTTCTGAACTTACTGTACAGATTTAATGTGTCGTTAATCACAAGATAAGGATAGCTAGTGATTTACAAAAGGTTCACGGTTCGTTCGCAATACATGATTTTAACTCGCGGTGGCTGTCACTAGGTCTGCGGCGATTTACTTTAACCAACGTCACGTCAGGTTTTCTGGAATCGAGTAACAAACGTTTATTAATACAGGAGCTGGGAAACCAACTAAATGTTACTCGGCGGCGGGATTCATACCAGTGGCGAACGGAACTTTTTAGGTCTGCTACTGGTCTTAAGTACGGCAACTAGTGACATATAGTGACCGTCAACGGTGCGCAGGTTTTTTATAGTCTCGATAGGCGGTGGCTTCTGTTTGGAATGGTATTTGTAATTGGCGGAGTTACTCTGACGATAAATCTTCGCCTTTGTGAATTCTACGTTGGAGTGGAAACAAATTAATTTTAGTTG
The DNA here is from genome assembly GCA_036346205.1 of Vesta saturnalis. NCBI lineage: Eukaryota > Metazoa > Arthropoda > Insecta > Coleoptera > Lampyridae > Vesta > Vesta saturnalis. Next base: position 1,041,091 of record JARFJB010000559.1, on the reverse strand, counting down.
TTTTCACACGAATGATACAAATATTAAGTTAGTCTGAGTAATCGAATACTAAGAGTATTAGATTAAGTCTTGCAGGTGTTTGAATACAAAGTAACCTTATATCATTTTTTTACGAGGACTGATTGTTAAATAATTAATTAATTAACAAATTTTGTAGTAATGACTTGCGGTTCGTTAAAGCAAACTTGATACTAGGACACGTCAGTAAAAACGCAGACACGCAGACACGCAGACTGCAGACGTTTGATTTACGGACACACGGAGACACCACATTTCCGCTTGCAAACTCATTATTTCCTTACTTTCACATCAGATAACACACACACACGAATTCATGAATTCATTTGCCAGGCACACAGACACAATACATTTTGCACACACACGAGATTTCATATAAACACACTAAACGACATTATACACACACACTATCACTTTTTATTACACAGATGGACTAGTATAGGCACACAGTTATACAGACTAGACACTTCATACAGACACACATACACATAGAACAAAATAGTCACAGAGTCAAACACATTTGACAAACACACACACACACACATACACACACACACGACAGCTCATGCAGTCGACAGTCGTAGACAAGTGCAAGACGTGGTCGTCGTGCAGTGACACACAGACACAGGAACGTAGACACATGACGTGCAGACACAGACAGACACAGACGTAGTGACAGTGACATCAGACACAGGCGTACAGACATCGACACGACACACAGTACGACAGACACACAGACACAGAGACACAGAGCGAAAGAGAGAGCGAGAGAAGCGATCGGAGAGGAGTGTAGGAAGGTGGAGGGTGAGACAGACACGGACGGACGGACGTGCGATGTCCAGTGTTTGCTTTTGCGTTTATTTCGTAATAATTGATATGAATTTGTGTAATTTACGTTAGGACCGTAGATTACATTATAATAAAATTAGATTTGTAAATAATAGGATATATTTTAAACTTTTATTTTAATTACTTTATGTGGACAGTGAGAGCTAAAGACTAAATATTCCGACGAACCCACCTTTAGTTTATAATCTAAAGACCGATTGCAGTTTAGCCGCGGCAAATATAAA
>JARFJB010000559.1:925000-1037500 GCA_036346205.1 Vesta saturnalis | reverse complement strand
AAAAGTGCTGTAAATTCTACGGTGAGTTATTTAAAATTCTACGGTGAGTTATTTAAAATTATGTTACAATGTTTTTGAGACGTTTACATTTCAGGCACGTTTACGTTTACTTTCTATTTTTACTTTAACTTCACCTTTACTGTTACTTTACACATCTACGCAATTAAATATTTTGCCGTTAATCCAATTTACAGCATTAGTACGATTAATCAAGAGTGAGGTAATCACCTGCGTTAATGGGAAGTGGGATTCTAAAACACTTTAATCCTGCAAATTTATTCATTTTGGAATTATAAATCATACAAATCCAGATTTATGTCAACCCGGAAGTAATATTACGCAACAGTTTTCAAAACGCTGACCCAGCATGCAGCCATTTCGTTAGCTACAGTGTTTCCAAGAATAAGGTATTTTGATTCCATTAATTACTCTTAATATTAATTATTCATTAGGTTTTAACGTTACTAACATTAGCATTAAGGTATTTCAGTTTATGATTGAATATAGGTTGTGTAATAAAATTTGTTATTGTAGACATTTTTTTTAACTTTATTGTATAATGGTTTACTTGTTTATTCCATATTTAAAAACAAGTTGGTATCCGAGTATTTAATAATTAGGCAAATAAGGCAAATCGATAATTTTGTGAACCTGACCCACTTTAATCTACGACTGGGCATAAGGCACAAAATCTTCTAGTTATTACCCAAACTGTTAACTAACTAAAAATTTTAGCCATGTGTGTAGAAGTATACTTAAAGAACTGAAGGGTTTTACATGCTGTAACTTATTCTATGGATTCGTGCAATTTACGCTAGGTGCGAAAGCTTATAAATTTATAAACACGTTTGAGCTAATAAATGTGATTTTACTCGCAATTTTCTGAATACTTGTAAAGTGTTGTGTGAATGTGTTGATGCACATGTTCGTAATAATTAGTTAATTCATATAAAATAATTGACCAAAGTGCAAATGTAACCTATTTTATACGCGATTATGAATAAATTATGAACATTTTAATAGTTATTTATTAAATTTTTTACAGTTTTTAACTATATTAATTGTTTGTCATTTAATTACAATTATCAAAAAGAAAATAACTGCTTCACTTTCTAAGCGAAAACTGTTTGTTTTTCAGAATTAGAATTTATTTGTGTAGGTAACTCAAACTACATTCAGATCATAGATGTACATGAACACTTAGAGTACATTAACACAATCAATTCCAAGTTTCATTTAACAAATTAGTTTTAGTATACTAGAATTAGTATTCTTTGAATAAATTACGGAAACACTAAAATTGATTCATGCGGATTTAAAGATTCTATACTGAGAACCAGATTATCAAATTATATAAAAAGTATTTTTGTTAAAAGTGACTGGGAAAAAATTATGAATCTAAATGAATGGGCAAATAACTTAACCTTCATGCCATATATCTAACACCCACATATATTTGCTTCGTTGATCTTGCGTTGTTCATTCTCTCAATGTGACCAAACCAAAGAAAAGGAAAGGAAAAGATAACGTATTTCATTCCCTCCCTAAGGGGAGGGCGGCTCTCAAGCTTCCCGAGCTCCTTCAGCCACAATCATGGATTCCCAGCATACATACATACATTACGTATATATGCATGGTGGGATTAAGGATAGGTGTAGTCAGGATAGGATAGGAAGGAACAGGTTAGGGTTCTGAGGAAAATACATCGCCAGCATTCGCCTAAGTAGCCGCACATGGTGTGCATATACGCAGTGACCATGCCGTTACATGTGCATGAGGAAAACCCTGAAAAAACCTTATACAAGGTAGACGGTAACGGAATTGAACCCATTACCTCCCGAATACTAAGCAGGTCGTGTCACCACTACACTACCAGCTCAGTGACCAAACCAACGTAACATATTACTTTTATATCCATTCATCATCGCCTCACTCCTTCATTATGCACTCATTCTTTATCCTGTCCCTTCTCGTTGTACCACATTCGCTTCCCAGGAATCTCATACGCAAACAAGTACGTTAAACTAATTGCGCATTGTTTGCAATTAGGATTACAAAAAGGAAACTGGACATAAGCACAAACAGTAACGTGAACGAATAATTGAGTATGTCCAAAAGCCAAACCGTTAAGGTGAACAGAAAATCAAAATAAGGAGTGAAACATTATGAACAAAGTTCGCAAAAATTAATATAAAAGTAGCCATTAAAATTTGTATCTTAAACGGACTTCTACGAACACATGAAATGAGACAACTGTAATATTCATACACAAGAATGTGTTTTTACAAATTTAGTTATGAACAATTATTTACGTTTTAGTGAAACAGTCGTTTACCACTCGTAAACGCAAGTATGTATTCAAAACCTATATTACTACTAGTTAACTCTTATTCGTATATGTACTACTCAAAAACATTTATATATTCATTACAAAACATGTTCATGAACAATAATTCTTGTTTATGTTGTGAACATAGTTGTGAATATGTAAAACTTATAGACGCTGCAAGAATATTATGAATAATGTATGGATTCGTGCAATTCGCGCTATAAATTTATAAACACAGCTCATACATGTGCTTTTGCACACAAATTTTGAACACTTTCAAAGATTGTGCTAATGTATCCATGCAAAAGTTTGTAACTAGATAATTAAGATCACATAAAAAGTAATACACTTCTTCTGGTGTGTTTACGAACACTTAATTTGTAACAACCCATTTTGAGTTGTATTAAAATATACCGTAATTTAGGTCTTTCGTTCATTCAGTTGTAAATATAAGAAAAATTTTCATTATTTTTGCATTATAGCTATGCGGTAGGCAACTTAATTTGCATTTTGGTGTAACTTAAGCGCATCTCTTCTTAAAGGTTTATACTCCCACTTTAAATTATTCTGCTCATATCTTTTGCGCACCGCTATATCATCATCCAATTTCAGAGCGTCTATTTTTCACTTCCTGATGAATGTTGTGTTAGGAAGCTTTTTTTGGTTTCCACCTAAATTTTGTGAAAGTGCCATTGATTTAATGGTAAGATATATTTTAACGTATTATACAAAAAATTAAAACATTTGCTCTTTGCAGGCACTTTCTTTTATTTTTACTTTGATTTACACTTTTACTACAATTACTTTTCTACTTTAATTACAATTGATTTTGCGATTGCAATTTTTACATTCAAAAATTCAAGAAAATGCAATAAACGGATTATTCAATTTCAAGAAGATTAATTTATTAGAAGGAAAATTCCATTTATGGGTGTGGTTTACTTATTTCTGTAATACCAGGGTTCTCAAGAAGTATTATATTTAGTGACAGGTATTTATATCAATAATTTAGTAATTTAAGGTTATTACAAATAGTTTTTAAGATATATTTTACATAATTCTAACTTTAAATATTTAATAAACATAGTTTGTGTATTTTTTATTATTTTACATTTTGATAACATTTTTAGAGTAGACCTCGGTTTAGTTATTCCGAGCATAATTAAAAAATAACTTGGCGTCCGACATCATTAGTTATTAGTGTTACATTGCATTTTTATTATTTATGTACAGTGGAGGTAACACAACATAAATTTGTGGTAATTAAGCAAATCAAAAGATTGAACCACCCTACGTTAACCTACCGACTGAATCAAAGGCATTATTTGTGGTGAATGGTTTGTATCTCGAGTTAGTTTAAGAATTTTCTTCGGAGAACATTTTTACACTGATTTCTTTAAAACACCATTTATATTTTATACCATTACACACCACTTCATTATAAATTAGGTAACTTGTGTACACACTGATGTGCAAGTAAGCATTTGTACATATTAATAACACTAAGCCACAATTAGTGTTACCCTATTTATACGGGACTATGAACAAATTATGAACATTTCAATAGTTATTTATTTATTAATTAATAAAGATTTAATGTTTTACACAGTTTTTAATTATATTGTTTGTCATTTAATTACAAATACTAACACATTAATTTATGAATGCGTTAAAACAATAATTACTACACTTTCTAATCGAAGACTGTTTGTTTTTGAAAATTGGCGATTATTTTGTGTAATCAACTCAAATTACATGCATGTCATACATGTACGTGAATATTAGAGTACATTAACTCAATCAATTCCAAGTTTCATTTAACAAATTAGTTTTAGCATACCAGAATCCTAATATCTCCCTTTGTAGCATAAAACTGTTCAAACTTTACAGTTAAAATATAATTGAATTATACTAGAATGACAAGATAAGTACACAAGTTCTGTTAGCTTTGTCCCATTTTGTAAAGTTACAAAATTGTTATATAAAAATTAAAGAAAAATATTATTTCAACGAGTCTTCTTGAGCAAAATCATTTAAAGCGGACGTGGCAATATTAAATCTAACGTAGAACTGTCAACTTCAGTTGATATATATTTGAACCTTCCATTTCACGTAAGGTATTGTACGCTTTAAGACTTTATGTCATTTATCATCGTGAAAAGCTCTACAGGTTTTTCTTGTTAATACATAATCTTTATATGGTGATGATTCGCAGAAAAGTGGACGAAACGTTAATACTTGATTCAAAATTCTATAATTCACTTCTACTAGATAGAAGATTTAATTTAACGCGTTTAATTTCAGTAATTATGCAATACCGTATCGTATTTTGTAATTAAAGTGATTTTAATTAATAGCGCCCTGCAAGATTTACGGATACCGTTTTGTTCTCGAGCTGTTGTATTAAATATGGTGGGATTAAAGAATTTATTACACTTCCATCTCGAAAAGTTCATTATTTAGCGTCGTTTTGAAGGAAAGGATTGAAAAATTGTACAGTATGTCGTATGCATACGAAATTGAAGCTTTCCTTTGTGTACGACGACGTCGACTGTGGTAATCTACCCACATCTTTAATATATCCCTTTATAATCGAAATACTTTTTAGCTTCCTTTCACGAATTATTGATTGTGTGATTTTTAGTCACAAAGTTTATCTCGTTTTGATATTAATATTTGCGCATGCCTATATTTGGAAATTTTTTTAATTTCTAAATTCTTTTATAATATAAATTAGATAGTGCACTTTGTTGCTCATATACGCATAAAAATGCTCCTTCATAAATAATCTGGTATGAAATAAAATACATAGATACATTACAAACATGCTATTTGGGGAAGTAAGACTATTTGAAAATGATGACAATCACAACATAAAATTAACATTCGTTAAAAATATGTTAAGCATTTGTTAAAAAACGAATTCATACAACATTCTTATAGCATTCTCACAACATTCATTAAGAACAACATTTTGAGCATCTGTTAAAAAAAATTTCTTACAGCATTCGTTAAAAACAAGTTATTACAAATATTCGGTAAACCCATACTTTTTGAGCATTTGTTGAAAAACTATTTCTTACAGGTTTCGTTAAAATAAGTTTTTACAACATTCCTTAAAACAAAACTTTTCCAAATTAGCGCATTTGGTAAAAAAAAACAATTTTTACAGCATTAATTAAAAAGCAAACTTTATAGCATCCTATTTCTTACAGTTTTCGTAAAAAAATAGTCGTTAAAACAAATTCTTTGAGCATTTGTTAAAAAACAATTTTTCGCTTTTTCGCTAAAAACGAATTTTTTGAGCATTTATTAAAAAAACAATTTCTTACAGCATTCGTTAAAACAAATTCATACAATAGTATATAAGCTATGGCGATTCTAACCCAAAATCCTATGTTATTTCTTATGGAGGTTCATTTTGCAAATTGCACCCCCTTAGACGCCTTATTTCATCCCCTATTCCTTCGTAGATTTTGCAAATTTCATCCCCTAATTTTTTAACCTCTTACGTACACACCTCATTTTTCATCCCCTATTTCTTCCCTCTCACACCTACACGTAGGTACCAACCCCACTGTTTATCCCCCACGTGACGTCATCAGACCAACGATATTGAAAAACCGACACAACTACTAGGGTTGCAAGCTCGTCTTACCGACCCCCCCCCCTTCCCCCCAAACACCCTCTGTCGAATTATATACGTATATCAAATTGAGGGAGCTAGCCCTAATATAAAATATTTTAAGTGGATTATTCTTAGTGCAGCCTTTTCAAACACAAAATCAATTTTTCCTGAAAGCGTGATTTGCCAAAATAAATTTAAAACACCCTACGCTACGCCCGTCAACTTTTCAACGTATATAAGACATATATCAAACTGCACAGCTACCCCTAATGTAAAAGCTACCCTATCTGTCTCAGGATAAGGTAGTTTCACCAAGAACTAGATCCGTTTCCCAAATACAGATGGCCGCTTCCCAAAACAGATATCTGTATCGCAACACAGGTAGACGTTTACCAGCTGATTGGGGCTGGATGTTGGTGATCAAGCTTAGAATTGGCTGTCATGGTCATGTGCCTAGAAAGCAATTTTCAAGGTCATAGACCGATTCTGGACCACTCTGAAGTTAGTTAAGGTTGATGGACATCAGCATCATGGTTAAATAAGTTTGGGCCACTTTGAAGTTAGTCAAGGTCAAATCTAAAAATACAAATTAGAAGGGCAGAGGCATCAACGCAAAGAAGTCAGCTCGACACATTATACGAATTTCTGTGTTGAAGTTAGGTTAGGCTGTTCAAGTAATTCGCTGAGTCAAGGTGTTAGTTCTTAGAAAATCAAACTGCAGGGGTATAAGGTCGTAGGTCAATTCTGAAAAAATTTGTTGCTGGCAAATGTGTCTCAAATATAATACAAAGAGACGTAGATTTCACCAGCTACCCCTCCATTTGCTTTAAATTTCAAGGTCACGCCATATTACAATTTCGAGAAATCTAAAATAAAAGTTTTGAAGGTCCCGATGCTGTCCGATCTTATCCGTATTTTAACCTTGAATGCAATTGATGCATCTATATAATAAGAGGGCAATCATGATGAATAATTTTACGGTAAACCTAAAGTGCTGTGAACAGCAATTATATATTAGTTAAAGTAATAAATAGATGTCTGAAGGTCATCGTGCACATTGTCTGCATAGAAGTATATTCCTCAAGGTCAAGGTCATTGTTACCCGTGTTGCGAAACAGATACCTGTTTTTGTAAACAGCCCCTGTTTTTTTGTTAGTATGCTCATGCGTATGGTTAGTATTTTACTTATTATTAGCGTTTCAAATGAAATGCACCACTTAGAGATAATAATGCTATAATTTTGAAACTTTGGCAAAATAATGTATCAGTATCATGTAGAAAACGATGGAAGTTTCAATGAAAAGAAAAAGTGATTATGTACTTTGCACCACTGTTAACATCAATTATCAACAATTTTTATTTATACATTTTAAGAAATCTAGTCGCTTAGTGTCAATTTGTTATTGTTTAACTGACACATTTATTCTGAAAAAAGCCCCAGTAAGACAACGACGAAACTTTGCGCAAGTTTCAGATTGTGACATGGGTAGAATTATCGGCATGAAAGAAGCAGGTTTGTCATTTCGAGATATCGGCAGAAGACTTAAATCGAGGAAACACCACGGTGGCCCGCATTTGGTCTTCTTGCTCTGAAGAAGGCATTCAACGACCTCGTCCCAGTAGAAGACCACCATGCACCAATAATCGTGAAGAACGACTTCTTATGCGGATGGCCACAAAAGATCGGTTTCGGTCAACAAGGTCTGTTGCGGTGAATTGGACAGCAGCTGTTGGTCGTCACGTATCAATGTCAACAATCTGCAGGAGAATCAAGTCTTTTGGTTTACATTCGTGTCGTCCGTACCGACGGCCCCAGTTAACTCAAGAGCATAAGACCGCTAGATTGGCATGGTGTCAAGAGCGGCGGGACTGGGGCCTTCAGTTGAGTAACATCGTCTTCAGCGACGAATCACATTTTTGTTTGTAGCGAAACGATCGTCGTCAGAAGGTACAGCGGTTTCGAGGAGAACGTCAAAATTTAGAGATTGTTGAAAGACGACCCACAGACTTAACACCTGAGATCATGGTTTGGGGCGCTATACCTATTGGTGGAAGATCTCTTCTTCTGTTCATTCCAGACACATTAAGTGCTCAGCGTTACATTGATAATGTTTTGGAGCCAGTGGTAGAACCGTTAATGCCGACGTTGCCAAATAGTATTTTGCAACAAGATAATGCTAGACCGCACACCGCACATGTTACAAGAAGGTTTCTGGATCAAGTGCAGCTACCAGTATTTCCGTGGCCTGCGCGATCGCCAGATATTTTGCCTGTTGAACATGTATGGGACATGATGGGTCGAAGACTAAGGCAACTACCAAAGCCCCCAAACAACTTGGATGAATTACGACACCATCTCCAGGTTCCTGGGATGAAATGCCTCAGGAGTATATAGACCATCTCATAGAAAGCATGCCTCGGAGAGTGAACGCCTGCATTGCTGTGCATGGCGATGCTACACACTATTAACATTTTCTTGGTAACTGTTAATATTTTGCCTTCAAAATTTCATCATCTAATACATGTTAATAAAGCATTATTTTACCTTACTTTCAAGATCATAGCATTATTTCTAAGTGGTGAATTTCATTTGAAACGTAGTATGTGTATATATATATATATATATATATATATATATATATATATATATATATATATACACATATATAATACGAGGTCACTAGGGTAACTGAGGGGTAACCTATGTATGCGTCTAAAAATTCGGCGTTCACAGGAGGCGATAGAGGAAAGGTGATTGGGGTTTATATTGGTGTATATGGGTGCTCGAAAATTCATAACAGGGCAGATGTATGTTTAGTAGGTATGGTGAAGTGGCAACCTCTGAGTCTACCCCGGAGGTCGCCCAGTAGGTTTGCGCGTTTTCTAATCCTATTGAGTGTTCTTTTTACATCGGGGTTCTTGTAAACAGGATTCCTAGGTAGGTGATTTGATCTTGGAGTATGAGTCTTTCTTGGTTTAGGGTAAGGGAAACATTTCTGGAGGCAAGCTTTCGGAACCTATCTTGGGTGTAGTTAGGATGTCGAAAGAGGGTTGTTTGGGTTCTGGAAGGATTGACGGAGACTCTCCACCGGTCATGGAAGTAAATTAGATTTGAAAAAAGTCACTAGAAAGGTTACTAGATTGGTTTTTCAAGGTTAAAGTCATTGAAGCTCTCTTACAGTTGTCCACATCGAAGGTTTCAAGGTCATCACATTGCTGGTATATTCTTCAAGGTCACATATACGTTCCTTGAGCCAAAGTCAAAGGTTTTCAAAGTCAAGGTTATTAATACCCGTGTTGCGAAAGAGACCCCTAATATTGGGAACCAGACCCTGGTTTTGATCTGGGCGAAGGTCATTCAACTGATGACATCAGATAAAATCACCCACATGCAGGATCTAGCATCCGCTCAGCTGAATGACGTTTTTATTCCAAACCAAAATAGGGTCTGTTTCCCAAAACGTGGTCTGTTTCCCAAAAACAGGGTCTGTTTCCTAAAATCAGGTATGTTTCGCAACACGGGTATCAATAACCTTCACCTTGAAATCCTTTGACTTTGACGCAAGGAACGTGTATGTGACCTTTAAGAAAATACAGGCAATGTGATGACCTTGACACCTTTGAAGTGGACAATCTGTATGAGAGCTTCAATGACCTTGACCTTGAAAAACCAGTCTAGTAATTGTTCTAGTGACTTTTTCCTAATCTAGTTTACATCAATGACCTTGACCTTGAGGAATATATTTCAAATCGGACAATGTGAACGATTACCTTCAGGTATCTATTTATAACTTTAACTAATTGCTCTTCACAGCACTTTAGGTTTATCGTAAAATTATGCATCCTGATTTTACTCTCCTTATATAGATGCATCAGTTGCATTCAAGGTTAAAATACGGATATGATCGGACAGGATCGGGACCTTGAAAAATTTATTTTTAGATTTCTCGGAATTGTAATATGGTGTGACCTTGAAATTTAAAGTGGTGGGGGTAGCTGGTAAAATGTACGTCTCTTTAACTTATATGAAAAAGAACTTGCTTTCTAATTATACAATACAGTTTCTTAAATCTAATATATATAATTGTGTTTTGAGAGACATTTGCCAGCAATAAATTTCTTTCAGAATAGACCTACGACCTGATACCCCTGCCGGTTGAATTCCAAGAACTAACCCCTTGACTCAGCCAAATTACTTGAACAGCCTAACCTAACTTGACTAACTTTAAAGTGGTCCAGTCTTCTTTGACCGTGCTGCTGCTGCCCTTTGACCTTGACTAACTTCAGCGTGGTTCAGACTTCTTTGACCATGGTTCTGCTATCCTTTGACCTTAAATAACTTCAGAGTGGCCCAGAATCGGTCTAATGGCCTTAAAAATTGCTTTCTAGGCACATGACCATGACTCAGCCAATCCTAAGCTTGATCACCCACATCCAGCGTCCAATCAGCTGGGAAGCGGCTACATTTGTTGCGAATCTGTATTTTAGAAACGGGAGCAGTTCATGGGGAAACTACCTCATCCTGAGAAAGGCTAGTCCATCACCTACAGATAGGGGTAGATTTTACATTAGGGGCAGCTATCCCAATTGATGTATGTGTTAGACACGTTGAAAAGTTGATCGGAGGTGTTGGGGTTTTTTAAATTTATTTTAGGCAAATTCTGTCCCGTTTTCGAGAAAAATTGATTTTTTTTGTTTGAAAAGGCTGGACTAAGAATAATCCACTTAAAATATTTTATATTAGGGGTAGCTCCCTCAATTTGATATACGCAAATAATTCGACAGAGAATGGGGAAGGAGGCGTCGGTAAGACGAGCTTGCAATTCTCGCAGTTGTGTCGGTTTTTCAATATCATTGGTCTGATGACGTCACGTGGGGGATGAACATTTGGGTTGGTACCTGCGTGTAGGTGTGAGAGGGAAGAAATAGGGGATGAAAAATGAGGTGTGTATGTAAGAGGTAAAAAAATTAAGGGGTGAAATTTGCAAAATCTACGAAGGGATAGGGGATGAAATAAGGATGTAGAGTTGAAAAAATTAGGGGATTGAGTTTGCAAAATGAACCTCTATAAGAAATAACATGGGATTTTGCACTACAACCGACATAGCTTACCTACTTCACAAAAAATTAAGTCCTTGAGTATTTTTTAGAAAACAACAATTCGTTAAAATTTTTTGAGCATTTGTTAAAAAACAATTTCTTCCAATTCTCGTTAAAAAACGAATTGTTACGATATTCGCTAAACATAAAAAGACAATTTCTTCAAATGTTCTTTAAAAAACAAATTCTTGCAATATTCGCTAAAAACGAAACCTTTAAGCATCTTCTATAAAACTTCCTACAGTTTTCGTTAAAAAAACAAATTCTTACAACGTTCGTTGATAACAAATTTTTTGAGCACTCGTTAAAAGCATTTTTTAAAGCTTCTGTTAAAAAAGGAATTTGATACAATACCTTTGAGCATTTGTTAAAATTAATTTCTTGTTGCGTTTGTTAAAACACAAACTCTTACAATTTACAATGAAACCGAATTAATTGAGCAGTCATTAAAATTAATTTTTTGCAGAATTTGTTAAAAAAACGAAAAAAACGAATTCTTACAATATTCTCTAAAAATAAATTCATTGAACGTTTAACAAAAAACAATTTCCTAAAACATTCGTTAAAAAACAAATTCCTACAATATTCGCTAAAAACGAAACCTTTAAGCATCTTTTAAAAACAGCTACCTACAGTTTTCGTTAAAAAAAAACAAATTCTTACAACGTTCGTTGATAACAAATTTTTTGAGCAGTTGTTAAAAGCATTTTTAAAGCTTCTGTTAAAAAAAGGAATTTTGACAAAATATGTTAAAAACAATATTTTTTGAGCATTTGTTAAAATTAATTTGTTGTTGCATTTGTTAAAAAACAAACCCTTACAACGTACATTGAGCAATCGTTAAAATTAATTTAATTAAATTTAATTAAAAACAAATTCTTACAATATTCGCTAAAAACAATTTGTTTGAGCAAGTGTCAAAAAAACAATTTCTTTCAGTTTTCGTTAAAACATAAATTGTTGCAATATTCGCTAAACGCATATTCTCTCGATATTTTTTTAGAAAAACAATTTCTTAAAGTATTTGTTAAAAAACATATTCTTACAATATTCGCTAAATTCAAACAATTTTTAAAATTAATTTCTTATATTCGTTAAGCAACAAATGTTTACACAATACGATAACAAAATCTTTGAGCTAAAAATAATTTCTTGCAGCATTTGTTAAAAAAAAGTTCTTACTGTATTCGTTAAAAAACAGGTTTTTACTATATTCGCTAAACATAAATTTTTTCAGCATCTTAAAAAAACAATTTCTTACAGATTTCGTTAAAAAACAAATTCTTACAATATTCGGTGAGCATAAATTCATTGGGCAATAAAAAACGATTTCTTAAAGCATTAGTTAGAAAACAAATTTTTACAACGTTCGCTAAAAACAAATCCTTTGACATTTGTTAAAAGTCAGTTCCTTACAGCTGTTGCTAATTAACAAATCTTTACAAAATACGAAAAAAACAAATCTTTCGACCAGTGGCCAAAATTGTTTTTTATTGTTAAAAAAAATTCTTGCTGTATTCGCGAAACCAAATTCTTCTAGTATTTTTAAATAAACAGTTTCCTCAGGCATTTGTTGGAAAACAAATTCTTACAATATTCGCCAAAAACAAACTTTTTGAGCATTTGTTAAAAATATTTTTTTACAGTATTTGTTAAAAAGCAAACTCTTATAATGTTCCCCAAAAACAAGTTTTTTGAGCATTTGTTCAAGGACAATTTACAGCGTATGTTAAAAAACAAGTTTTTACAAAATACATTGAAAACAAATTTTTGAGCAGTTGCTAAAAATAATTTCTTGCCGTGTTTGTTAAAAAACAAATTATTACAGTATTCGTTAAAAACAACTTGCAACATACGTCAAAGACAAATTCTTTGAGCATTTTCTGAAACCAGTTTTTTACAGTTTTTGTTAAAGAATTCTAAGAATGTTCGCTAAAAACAAGTTTTTTGGAAATTTGTTAAAAAAATGTCTTACAGTTACGACAAAGCAAATTCTGCTGTAGCAGCAGAAGGTGGCTTATTACAAATGCATTTTAGGCCACGTACCTAACGTTTTACTTGTACTAGCGGTATTAGAATGGTTATTGTAGTACTGAATTACATCTTTGATACCAACTCGGGCCACCTTTGCTGGATATACCCTGTTCGCTTATTCACATCATCAATCTTTCTAGTTTTTATTTTTTCCACTTTTATGATATACAGAATTGAAGATAACCGTTCACATACATTTGGCAGTCCCCTGAGTTTTTCAGTGTGCTTTAGCACTTGCGCTAAACTTAGCCAGCTCAGGAAAAGAATTATTAACAAAACGAATTTATCTATCGTTATTGTCATGATTTTTATTAACAGGAAGGTAGAGAAGATTCAAACAGAATGTCGAAAGAATAAAGTTTCCGTTCGTTTCGTTTCGTTTAGTTGTAACGGGTTCAAATGGTATTGGAACACCGCACAGACAAGGGTCAACTAGCTCGTCGTTAGTATCGGGAGTTTTAGTAACGATTAAACGTTAAACGGTAAATCAAGTCGGGTAATATTTTGGCCGTCTTGAATCGGGTAAAAGCACGCTAACAAAAGGAGATGCACTAGTATAAAACCGGAAAAATGCTTAAACCTGCCTTTTTAGCCTACTGCAGGCCGTACACATTTCGATTGCTAACCCCTAGGTCGAATGTGAAACGTATTGCTCCAAAAACGCTACATTATAGCTTTCACTTTACGGCTCTACCAGTAACAAACAAACTTTCAAGGTCACAATCAAATCTTGTTACTATAAAAATTGAAATTCTGAAATTTTTGATTCAAAATTATTTATCTTTACTTCAAATAAAGCTATATTAATTTCCTACTCAAGCTCGAATGCTTATGTCAACAACAAAACTGAATTGTTGAACATAAAAACAAAGGATAACACCATTTTAGCTCCTGTAAATTGCTTCTCTACAAATAATCCAACGCATGAAAAACAACAATTAATTGTAAGAGTCGTCTATTGTATTAAATTAAAAATAGTCCATATATACCACAATAAATTTTAAATCAAGGATAAGGTCCTTGTCAACAAACAGAAATTGCGAATCCGCTTTTTAAAATTCAAATATGCTATATCTACTTTTTCTTTCTCTTATTTTCACAAAAGCGTTTTGGAGAGATAAAGAAGGCGGTACAAGCCCTTTTTTAAGCAAACCTTAAAAATAATATATCTAAATTAACACGCCGTCACTAGCGGCTATCGTAAAAATTCAATAACAAATAAACTTAGTAGATAAAGGACTAATTTCGTAAAAGTTTCCGTTAAAAATGTTTCAATAAACAAATAAAAAACTAGTAAACACCTGAAAAGCTGGTGAATCATACTTTATATCA
Organism: Vesta saturnalis; assembly: GCA_036346205.1. Lineage (NCBI taxonomy): Eukaryota > Metazoa > Arthropoda > Insecta > Coleoptera > Lampyridae > Vesta > Vesta saturnalis. The sequence goes on along the minus strand of JARFJB010000559.1, from coordinate 1,023,077 downwards.
ACTACCTGTTCATTAACTTTCTAGAAAACAATATTTATATTTATTACAGAGGAAATTAAACTTAAAAAGTTTTGACTTACTCCAAAGTTAAGGATAAAGTAATAAAAGAAGGGCACAATGCTTATTTAGAGCTGCTCCAGGTCTCTTTCGTCGGAACGATCGACTCGATCCCTTCTACGTTAATAGAAATTCAACTGATACCCGATAAAATTTACAAGTTCATTAAACCAACCCTTTGGTAATTTAAAACGTTCAACCAAGCCGTTCGCAATTATTTCTCTCTTGAAAGATACCAGTGCGTCGAGAAAAGCTACAAAAAAAGAGTGCGACCGGCGAACTCTTCATAAAAACACACCAAAGCGAAACGGAGTAGCAACCCTTCAAACTACGTTTCCACAACGCGCTCTACAGGTTCATATGACATAAGGGCGGTATACACCACCTATAAACGGCCTAGCTACCGGAGGCCCTTTATGTGCATCTTACTCAACGCAACGCTGGTCGTTCGATCCCCTTTCGCTAGTACTTCAAAATTCTCCATATTACACTTCAAAAATACTAGCCAAACCCTTTATTATAATTCATTCAAACAGTTGTGTGGTAAAAACGAGAACATTTTCGTTCAAGTACGAAGTAAAGAACATTCATCAGCAAAAACCTCCTGTATCATGCTAAAACATAATTACATGTAAACCAATATATTTTTCGTCGTCTTCACTACTTTAAAAAATCAAACTAAACACGCTATAAAATCTATATCATCTTCACTCTCAATTCTTATCTAAAACAGATTAAAAGTATCGAGTCGCTACGTTACATTTTTATGACTTAATCGCTATACAATATCGCAAAATAGTAATGCTACAAAGAAATGATTTTCTATGACGCAATTTCCTCTTAATAACTATAACAAATCAAAAATCATTTATCGATAGGATTATCCGATGTATGCTAAAATAAAAACTACTTTCCTCAACTATTTGAATAGGTTAAGACCAACAAGCGTTAAAAATATTGTCGCAAAGAGAAATTAAATTCCAAATTTCAATGCTTTTATATCATTTTTACTCTCAATTTAATTTCAATAAAATTTTATTCACACATATTACTCATTTAAAGATTAATCCAATTAATGAATATACACGCGATTCCTTTTCTTTCCCCACATTCATACGTCACCTAAGACGTACTAAATTGATATAATTTAGGTCAGATAACCACAAATGGCCATTTTGCATATTAATCAATATCCACACGCGCTAATATTTTTTTAAAAAAGGGTGTAAGCTAGTAGAGCAGAGTAAGATTAAATATCGTTGAGTTCGATTATTGTTCCTATAGTGCTGAGTGCAATATGTTTAAATCCATGTAAAAATTATATTTTCCTTTATTATATTATTTTTGCTTATATATTTGCTTATTACCACGTACTAACTAAAACACCCCTCTCTCTTACGTATCCTTTTTACTTGTTAAATATCTTGGTTCTATCCCTCTCGTTATGCCAAATATCTGAGCTACCCCAATCATAAGCCCCCGAGATGTGACAATATCACTAAAATACGCGGCTATTGTAATTTTCAAACCTAATTTATAATGTATTTAAAACAAAACAATGATCATTAAACTGAACATCCAATAATTTACTCGGCTTACAAAAATTTAGTAATTACAACTCTACCTTGACTAAAAACGCAGTACGTTCCAAACTTTACGTATAAAGATACTTAAATTACCAAGAACTTTTTCCAACAATAACTATTCCACTATAAATTCTACACATGGTGACATCGCTTCATTAGTTTAGTTTCGTTTCGCTTCGTTGCACTTCGTTTCGTTTTTGTTCGGTACGGTTCGGTTTAGTTCGGTTCGTTTCGTTTCGTTTCGTTTCGTTTCGTTTCGTTTCGTTTCGTTTCGTTTCGTTTCGTTTCGTTTCGTTTCGTCTCGTTTCGTTTCCGTTTCAATTCGATCCGGTTTTTCGTTTGTGTTTCGCTTCTTTCGTTTTGTTTTAACTCATTTCGTTTCCTTTCTTCCGTTTCGCTTCGCATTGCTTCTTTTCGTTTCATTTTTCCCGTTCCCTTTCGTTGTACTTAATCTGATTTGTTCTGTCTTTCCGTTCCTTTCCGTTTTGGAATTGAATTATCTACGTGAACCAGGTATTTGAAAAGGTTGATTAAAGTTCTAAAGAAAAGTAAATAACACTTTAGATATCAACAAGCTTAATACAGTGAATGGTTTGGGAAGCATACACTGTGGGTTCCTTTAAGTCCTACACTGCACCTGGAGGTTTGGACTATAGATCTAAATGTCGATTTTTTAAGCGTTTCCCCAATGAATTTAGACATCATTTTTTTATTACTTACAATGCAAGATAAAAAAGTAATCATTAAATCACCCTTTTTGTCATTTCAAAGATTTAAGTTTTTGAAGAATAATCTAAAATAATACAACTTTTTGTTGGTGCCACTAGCGCATTTCTCTGCGAAAGTGTTTCATCTTTATTTTTGTTGCTTTAACTTGCCTTACTTTGCTTTATCTCACTTGACCTTGATTTACCTTTTTGTTTTTACTTCCATTTTTTTGATTTTATATACCCTACCTTATACAATTTACTCTGCTCTACTGTATTATTTTGTTCACAAAATCGTGTTTGGTCAGCTTTGTTTCACTTTGCTTGATTTTGTCTTTATTAACTTTGTTGGCTTTTACTTGTTTTGCATTTTGAACTGCTACTTGTTAAATGCTGTGTTACGGTTGTTGTGTATTTCGAAATGTATTTTAAAACAGATTTTAAAATAATTATTGTTAGTTGTCTGATGGCATTAAATATTTTGACGTAAAATTTTTTACCTACTATTTTTTGATTTTGTTTTGTTACTCTGCGTTTCACTTCTTTCGATTGGTTTCGTTTTATTTCGACTTGTTTCGATTCGTTTCGTTTCTCTTCGCTTTGCTTCTTTTCGTTTAGTTCTGTTCATCTCCGGTCCATTTCATTTCGTTTTGTTCCGATCCGTTCCTTTTCGCTCCATTCTGTTTCGTTTCGTATCATTTTGTTCGGTATGGTTAATTTCATTTCTTCTCGTCTCGTCTCGTCTCGTCAAGTCTCGCGTCGTCCGGTTCAGTTCCTTTCCGTTCTTCTACGTTTGGTTTAGATTTGTTTCGTGTAGATTTATTTCATTTCGATTAGTTTTATTTTGTTTCGTTTCATTCGGTTCGGTCCGGTTCGATTACGTTTGGTTTGGGTCCATTCCGTATCGTACCACTCACTTACTTTGCTGCGCTTCGTTTCGTTCTGTTCCTTTCCGTTTGATTTCATTTTGTTTCGTTCCGGTTCATTCCTTCTAGTTCCATTCCGTCTCATTTCGATTCGTTTCGCCTCATATCGTTTTGTGTCGTCTTGTCTCGTGCCGCCCCGTTCCGCTACGTTCCTTTTTCCATTTTACTTCGTTTATTTCGTATCGTTTGGTTCGGTTCAACTTGTTTCGTTTTGATTAGATTTATTTTGTTTCGTTTCTCTTGGTTCGGTTCGGTTCGATTCGGTTCGGCTCTGATCGGTTCGGATCGGTTTGGTTCGGTTCAGTTCTGTACCGTTCCGTTTCGTGCCGTTTCGTTTTTTTTTTCGTTTCGTCTTGTGTATATTCATACACTCTTCGGTCTCCTTGTCTTGTTTTAGTTGCTTGTATTTACATTATTTTGGTTCCTCGTATATAAAAAAATAAAATGTTACTGATTGAAATGAACACGTGATTTGAGGATATATGATTCCGCTACATTCCATTTTCCATTTTATTTCGTTTATTTCGTATCGTTTGGTTCGGTTCAACTTGTTTCGTTTCGATTAGATTTATTTTGTTTCGTTTCTCTTGGTTCGGTTTGGTTGATTCGGTTCGGCTCTGATCGGTTCGGATCGGTTTGGTTCGGTTCAGTTCTGTACCGTTCCGTTTCGTGCCGTTTCGTTTTTTTTTTTTCGTTTCTTCTTGTGTATATTCATACACTCTTCCGTCGCCTTGTCTTGTTTTAGTTGCTTGTATTTACATCATTTTGGTTCCTCGTATATAAAAAAATAAAATGTTACTGATTAAAATGAATACGTGATTCGAGGATGTATGAACAGATTTGAAGATATGAACAAAGATTAAAAGTAACCAACGTTTATTTGCTACTGACGTAAACGTGAATGGGTAATTATGAATGATGGTGTAGATGTGCTGATTAAGATGAGCATAATTCGTATATTAAAGCGTTTTACATTGACTTAACGTTTTTCGTTAAAGATTGATTAGGATTCTAAAACAAAAGTAACACTTTAAATATCAACCATCATAATACAATCTATCATTAGTAAGGCTTAAGTCTGGAAAACATGCATTGTATTCCCATTAGTCCTATGCTGCACTTGGAAACTTAAATAATAGATTGAAATGTCGTTTATTTAAGTATTTCTCGCATTCATAAACGCGTACGTACGTAATGCTTAAATCCGGCTTTTTATCATTTCACGAATTTGAATTTTTGAAGAGTAATAGAAAATAATACTACTTTTGTTGTTGACTTTGCCATATTTATTTGTGAAAGTAATTATGTTGCCCTGCATTGCTTAATCTTGTATTGCTTTGCTTTACCCTACTGGACGTTGGTTTATTTTCTTGCTTTTACTCCTATTTCTTTAATTTCATTTCCGTTTTTTATATACACTTACTCTGCTTCACATTTTTTGGCTCTACTTTATGATTTTTGCATAAAATCCATTTTATTGTTTTTTGTTTTAGTTTGCTTTTGTCTTCATTAACTTCGTTGGCATTGACTTGCTTTGCATTTGGAATTACTGCTTGTTAAATGCTGCTTTATGGTTGTGATAAAATAATTATATTAGTTGTCTGATATTTTGAAGTAAAATTTATTCCCTACTATTTTTTGTTTTGTTTCGTCGCGTTTTTTCCATTGGTTTAGTTTTCTTTTGTTTCGTTTCGTTTTGTTCCTCTCGGTTTCATTTCATTTCGCTTGGGTGCAGTTCTTTCCTTTTCATTCTATTCCGTTTCATTTCCTATCATTTTGGTTCGGTTGGATTATTTCGTTTAGTGGTCGTCTCGTCTCGTGTTGTCCCATTTCATACCGCTATGTCCAGTCTTGTTTAGTTCAATTGGTTTTGTTTTGTTTCGTTGTATCATTTCGCTTAGTTTTATTTAATTTCGTTTTTTCGGTTCGGTTCAGTTCGGTTTGGTTTGGTCCTGTTCCGTTTAGTATATTTCGTTTTACTCATTTGGTTTTGTTGTTTCTACTTGTTTCGTCTTGTGCTTGGCTTTGTTTCGCTTTGCTTTGTTTTTGCTTTACTTTGCTTTGCTTTGCTTTGCTTTGCTTTGCTTTGCTTTGCTTTGCTTTGCTTTGCTTTGCTTTGCTTTGCTTTGCTTTGCTTTGCTTTGCTTTGCTTTGCTTTGCTTTGCTTTGCTTTGCTTTGCTTTGCTTTGCTTTGCTTTGCTTTGCTTTGCTTTTTTGCTTTTGCTTTTGCTTTGCTTTGCTTTGCTTTGCTTGCTTTGCTTGCTTTGCTTTGGCTTGCTTTGCTTTGCTTTGCTTTGCTTTGCTTTGCTTTGCTTTGCTTTGCTTTGCTTTGCTTTGCTTTGCTTTGCTTTGCTTTGCTTTGCTTTGCTTTGCTTTGCTTTGCTTTGCTTTGCTTTGCTTTGCTTTGCTTTGCTTTGCTTTGCTTTGCTTTGCTTTGCTTTGCTTTGCTTTGCTTTGCTTTGCTTTGCTTTTATCAAAGTAGATCGCATAATTGTTATTAAAATTATTATTACATTTCTTTTAATTCCTCTCTACAGATTGTGACCTACTTTATTTATACATAAATTGCACTAAATGGTTACACATATGCATTACAGTTGTTTGTTTGACGCATCATTGTGTGTTTAGTTTAGGGATGAATTTTTAAAATCAATTGCATTACTTTTAGTACCCAGATTAAATTACGTAAATTGATTATTTATATGGAATATCATATTTTCTTTAAAAACAATAAAATATATACATAGCCATAAAGCTTATAATACAGATTAACTACTCTTTATTTATATAGATCAGGGTCGCAAAAAGGTCCTACAGTAAATTATCGAAAACATCCTCAAATCTAGGTAATCCATAATTTTCGGAAGTCAAAACTTTTGGGATGGGTGCAACTTCCCTTATGGTCAAAATTATGGACAGCGTAGTTTAACTTATCTGAACCTTCATAGAGAATACACTACCAGCATCCACTTCACCGTTTTCATCTTGAGAGATTATATTGTAATAGCTTATTAAGAAGTAAAAACAGCCAATACCCCTGAAACTGAATCATAATAATACCCATTCGAATGTAATTATGCTTTAAAAAATACATGCAGCGGATAATATACAATCTTTATTTACCGCTATTATTATTATGGGGTTATTTTTAAAATTAGCTAATTTCCCCACACCACCCTGATATACTACATAGGTTTTCAATACTTCTTCATACCTGAAGCTATACTGCATACATCTTTCTTGAGATTATCCAATCTCGGATCAGTAGCATGTTGTCTAATACACAAAACAGCATCTTCAATATAGCGGTGTATAATATCTTGTGCCTTCTTCTTCTTGAAGCTAGATCTTTCCTCCATACAGCATACAAGCTCTATCTGAGCAGAATTACCTCTGTCGAAAAAGGGGTTATAATCAAATTAAGTATACCGGCCTCTTATTAGATCCTCCAATTTTATAGATAAGAGAGATTGTATGACAGGTGTAGGGCATCGCAACTTGTTCTCGGGTCTTCGCCCGATCTCGTGATCGGAACTTCTTCGTGGGCTTCGTGTATTGTCGTGGTACCCTTGGCGGAAAATATGAATCTGTATTATAATAAGGGGCCTAATGCTACCTTGTAAGACAGGTGCAGGACTGCGCAACTTGCTGTCGGGGCTCTGTCCCCTTTTCGAGGCCCCATTGACGGAAAATTTGAATTTGTATTTAAGTTTCTGTGGGTTATGGTTGGAAATATGAAATTGTACGGTAATAAGGGACATAATTCTAACTTGTCAGACAGATGTAGGGCTTAGCAGCATACTCTCAGGCCCTCGCCCCGTGACCAAAAGTTTGAATTTGTTTGTGGCGCCATCTATCAGGAGGACATTTGAACTTGTATTCTAATAAGGGGGGGGGGGGTCTAACACTAACTTATAAAACAAGTGTAGGGCTTCGAACCTTGCTTTCGGGGCTTTTACATTATGATTGCTTATTGCGAGAAATTTGAACTTGTATTCTAATAAAGGGGGTCTAACGCTAACTTATAAGATAAGTCTAGGGCTCCGTAGTTTGCTTTCGGGGTTTCACGTCCTGCTGGGAAATTTGAATTTGTATTTAATTGTTTACATTCTGACTGCTTATTGCAAGAAATTTGAACTTGTTCTCTAATAAGGGGGCTTATTGCTAACTTATACGACAGACAGACAGACATAGGGCTTCGCAACTTGCTTCTGGGTCTTAGCCTCCTGGTCGCTTGGTGTGAAATTTGAATTTGTATTTAAGTCTACATTATGATTGTTTATTGCGAGAAATTTGAAGTTGTATTCTATTATTCTATTATTATTCCATTAGTACTAACTAATAAGGCAGGTATAAGGTCATGCAACTTGCTCTGGGGGCTTACCCCTCTGGCCCCCTTGGCGGGAAATTTAAACTTGTGTTCTAGTAAGCGGGCCTAATGCTAACTTGCAAGGCCTGAGAGTAAGTTGCTAAGCCCTACTTCTGTCTTACAAGTTAGCATTATTCCCTTATTAGAATACAAATTCGTCTTTCCAACGATAACCTACAGATACTTAAACACAAATTCAAATTTTCCGCCAAGTGTGCCACGACAACACATGAAGGCCCACGAACAAGTTCCGATCACTGCAAGGGGCGAAGACCCGAGAACAAGTTGCGATGCCCTACACCTGTCTTACAAGTTAGCATTAGGCCCGCTTGTTAGAATATAAGTTTAAATTTCCCGCCAAGGGGACCAGGGTTTAGCCCCGAGAACAGGTTTCGGGGCCTTATACCTGTCCTTATAAATTAGTGTTAAGCCCCTTTATTAGAATACAAGTTCAAATTTATCGCAATAAGCAATCATAATGTAAAGACCTAAACACAAATTCAAATTTCCCTCCAAGGTTTTGAAGCCCCGAAAGCAGGTTACGAAGCCCTATACCTGTCTTCTAAGTTAGCGTTATTAAAATACAAGTTCAAATTTCCCCCTCATAAACGGCGCCACAAACAGATAAAAATTTTTGGTCAAGGGGCGAAGGCCTGAGAGTAAGTTGCTAAGCCCTACATCTGTCTTACAAGTTAGCATTATGCCCCTTATTATAATACAAATTCAAATTTTCCGCCAAAGGTACCACGACAATACACAAAGCCCACGCACTAGTTCCGATCACGACAATTTCTTGCTGTAGATCTATGCGTGGTGTACACTTTTTTGTTTTCTGTAGCAACACTCTAATATCTCTCCTGGGCGTAAATTTTATAAATCTAAAATCCTTTTTGGACAGTTCAGCCGAGACAGAACCTGTATGTTAAGCCGTCTTATGTGATAGCATGGCACGGCAGACCCTTATCGGTAAAAATTCGAGACCTGTTCGAGACGGCCGCTGAAAAGCAAGTGATTACCGCTGGAACGGAGCCGGGAGAAACTAATTTCGTGTGGCGCACGAGTGCTACGTGACCGATGCGCGTCGCAGCGCGGGACGCGGTGTAGTCAGTACCACAACAGCAGTCTGTGCGTGTACGTCTAGAGCGTCCTACTTTTTTATTATCATGGTTTCAAAAAGAGGCCTTTCCGACGAAGAGCTTCAGCACATACTAGAAAGCGAGGACGAAGACGAATACTTGCCAAGCTAAATTGAATATTCCAGCGATTCCGAAACTGAGGATATTGGAATTGAGGAGCAAGAAAGTGAAGAAGTGAACATTGCTACACCGGCAACGAGCGGAAACACTGCTATAAATGCCGGTCCGAAGTTTCAGTGGCGATTTGATGACAATTTCGTTCCTCCTAATATGAATTTTGATAATTCGAGCTCCGGGGTAAATGGGAACCTAGGATTTTTAGAAGAATCGCCCGAACTTGATTACTTCCTACACTTTTTTGATAACAATTTGATGTCTATTATCACGGAGCAGACCAATATTTTCGGAACAGCATTGAAAGAAAAATATTCATCATATAAAACATGGACGGATAAAAACATCTTGGAGATGTATGTTTTGTTTGGTTTATGCACACTTATAGGAATTGTTCAAAAGCCAAAATTGTCGGATTACTGGACGACGAATCCCCTCACAGAAACACCGTTTTTTGCCAAAATTTGCAGTCGTGACACTTTTCTGCAAACTTTGCGTGCTCTGCATTTCGTGAATAACAAAAATTTAGATGAAGAAGACTCTTTACGAAAAATCCGGCCAATTGTAGACGCACTGAGAACGAAATTCAAAGGAGCATTCTACCCCTTTCAGCACTTGGCAATAGACGAAAGTCTAATTATCTATAAAGGAAGATTGGCTTTCAAACAATATATCCCCGCCAAAAGACACCGTTTCGGCATAAAGCTTTTTGAGATGTGCAATGCTGAAACGGGATATGTGCTGGATTATATCGTTTACACTGGCAAGAACACAAATATTGAGCGAACTGATCACTTAGGAGTGAGCGGGGATGTCATGAACAATCTGATGGAACCTTACTACGACAAAAATCATATTCTACATGTAGACAATTAGTACACAAGCCCAACACTTTTCCACTATCTTTTGGAAAGGAAAACAGGAGGATGCGACACTGTGCGCTCTAACCGTAAAGGTATGCCACAATTTGGGAATGTTGAGAAGGGAAATTGGATAGCCACACATACGGACAAATTACTTGCAATGAAATGGTGTGACCGGAGAATTGTTCATATGCTCACTACCGTTTTCACTGTTGCAGAAAAGAATACCGGAAAAACCAACCACAAAACCGGAGAGCCGATGAAAAAACCACACGTTGTTCTTGAGTATAATTAGAACATGGGTGCAATAGATAAGGCAGATAAGTTTCGTGGAAAACGCACGTAAGACATTGAAGTGGTACAAAAAACTTTTTTTTCATCTTATGGACGTAATATATTATAATTCGTTCGTGATGTACGAAGTGAAAACAGGGAAGAAACCTTCTCTCGAGGAATTCAAATTAAAAAAGCAGAGAAACCACCAACGGTCGATAATCTCTTGAGACTGCCACAAAGGCATTTTCCTTCTCTCATACCGGAAACTCCAGGACAAGGAAAAAGAACTCAGCGAAAGTGTCATGTATGCAGCAACTCCCGGCTTAGAAAACGTCAAAGAAAGGATGTGCGCTACATGTGCAAAGAATGTGATGTACCATTATGTGTGGTACCGTGCTTTCAGGATTTCCATACCAAACTGAAATATTGAAAAAGACTTCATTACTTATTTCGTTTATGTCTATTTAAGTTTTTTCGTTACATTATGCTATTTTTTGTTTTAGAATAAACTTTTATTTTATTTTTGATTTAATTTGGTTTTGTTAATGAATTTCTCGCTGAAAATATCAGACGTACATGTACGGCAACCGCACTCCCGTTAGAGACGTACCTGTACGTCACGCGTTCATCAGGAGACATCAAGAAACCGTACATGTACGACCACATTTTTTCAGAGTGTAAAAACCGTACGTAAATCTACGTCAGTCGTCACATTAGAGTCCAGAATGATCTCAAAACGTACGGCGCTAGTGAGTGGCGAGTAGAGTTAAAAAACGTATTAGTACGTCGCTCGTACGGCTAAGACGCAATTGAAAATCGTACTTGTACGGCCGTAGTCGCGAAAAGGTTAAAAAGGTGGTGTTCTAATAAGAAGCCGGTGTACTTAATTTGATTGTAACCCCTTTTTTTGACAAAGGTAATTCAGCTAAGATAGAGCTTGTGGGCTGTATAGAGGTAAAATCTAACTTAAAGAAGAAGAAGACACAAGACATCGCGTGGCCGACCCTCATCGGTAAAAATAATCTAGCCTAAAAAAGAAGATACAAGACATTTTTTCGGCGGATACACCGCTATATTGAAGATGCTGTCTTGTGTATTAGAAACCATGCTACTGATACGGAATTGGATAATCTCAAGAAAGATGTATGCGGTACAGCTTCAGGGATGAAGAAGAATTGAAAGCGTGTGTAGCATTTTAAGGTAGTGTGGGGAAATTAGCTAATTTTAAAAATAATCCCATATCTGTGTAATAATAATAATAGCAGTAAATACAGATTGTATATTATCTGCTGCATGTATTTTTTAAAGCATAGTTACAATCGAATGAGTATTATTATGAAGCAGTATCAGGAGTATTAGCTGTTTTTACTTGGTAATAAGCTATTACAATATAATCTTTCAAGATGAAAACGGTGAAGTTGATGCTGGTAGTAATGTTCTCTATGAAAATCCAGATAAGCTAAATTACGCTGCCCTTTAATTTTGAACATAAGGGGAGTTGCACCCATCCCAAAAGTCCTGACTGCCGAAAATGTCTTCACACTAATATTTAACGTAAGAGATTATGGATTACCTAGATTTGAGGATGTTTTCGATAATTTGCTGTAGCACCTTTTTGCGACCCTGATCTATATAAATAAAGAGTAGTTAATCTGTATTATAAGCTTTATGGCTATGGATATATTCCACTGTTTTTAAAGAAAGTATTAAGATTAAGTAACATCTTTTTATTATGAAAACACTTATCATCTTTACATGTCTTATGTATTAATTCTTTCCCATTATTAGAATACAATTTTTATGACAGTGGCGAAGCCGCCGAACAGATCCCCGCCTTTCAATACTAGGGCCCCTTATTAGAATATAACTCTCAATGTCTAAATAAATTAGGTCACAATCTGTACATAGGAATTAAAAGAAATGTAATAGTAATTTTAATAACAATAAACTAATAAACATTAATAACGGATTAAATAGCATCTTTTTATTCTCAGGTGAAAAAAATACGATCCCCACGTGGGCATATAAAAAATGGCGACCAAATGTGCCCCAAGAGTTACGTCACAAAAAAAAAACAAATGGCGAAAGGTGCCCCAAGCGTGACGTCACAAAAAAAATAAAATGGCGGATGGTGCCACTATTCTACCCACGTACAAAAGTCAAAATGCTGATTCATGTAATTATATTTCAAGAGAAAATTACATTTCTAGCATTCAATTGTGTATTGTTTCACGTTAACAAAAAGGTTTAAATTTGTATCTAGGTTTTTAGGAGCAAGAAGGTTATTGCCATTGGCTGTCTGTAAATTGATTAACTAAAGAAACACTTGAGAAATTCTGATTCAAAGTGAACTTTAATAAGTTGGATTTGAATAATTTATGATTAATTGGTTAATAAATTATTAATTCAAGTGACTATAATTGGAAATTTAGGTTTTTGTGCAGTTGTGTGTTCTGTGAAGCCATGAAACAATTATGTTTTCCGTGTTCTGTCGGTCAATATAATAACCACAGAAAGTATACTCAATTTCTCGAAATGTGTTGAAATAAAAGAGCTCTTTTACGATTTCCCTCCGTTTATATTACAAATAAAAAGAAAAATCGCAACACATATATTGATAGGTATTCAATAAAAGCTTCCCAGCTTTACCATTTATAAAGTAATAAACTGCAGCTGACATCAACAGAACCAAAAGCAACCCTATTATCCATTATAATATAGTAAAAGGGTGGAACAAAGGATAAAGGTTTTTTAAAAAGATAAACAAACTAAACGGAAAACGATTATTTCGAAATTCGTTATATAAAACTTTCTTAAGCTTCTATTTTAAGAAGGTTTAAATTTATTCATTAGCAAAACTTTTGAAATGAGCTATTTTAAGGTAAAGAGAGGGATTAGCATAATTTTTGAGTATAATTTGATTACAATTTAAGGGTATCTAAAATGAATGTTAGAAAAGTGAAGCGATAGACGTTTGTTAACAAAGGACAGCCATAAACACACCGAGGAGGCCTTAACGTTTGCGTTTTGTAAAATTAATGGAACATCAGTGAGGAGTAAAAGCTAAGGGTAACATAAATTTCACCACATTCCTTCAGAAAATTTACAATCGTGAAGGTGGTGTTTTTGAAAGCATGGTAATTAAGCTTAATTTTAAACGAATTGGTCTTGCACAAAAAAAAATTAATGTTGGGGTTACGAGTGGGGATGCTTGTAATCAATAATGTAAATTTGTGTTTGTTTTCAGATGCTTACAAGTTGGAAACTTGCGGTTCTTCCAAAATCAAGGGGTTCTCAAATTACCACTTTTTAATTTCTTCCATTTACTTTATTTACAACTATGACATTTAAGTTTTACTATTTAAATTGGTGATAATCCTGCACAAAGATTAAAAGAAAAATCAAAACGGTATTTGCGTCATGAAAACGACCAAATTGAAGTAACCCGCTTACTGTAACGGAAGAATACTAAATCTGGCAGCGCGTAAGAAAAGTTACAACATCGAGATTTTGTATTGCTGCTAATATTTAAAAAACAGTCGTTGTTCCGAGATCCAAATCAATACACATCTTGTACCACTCCCTCGGTTGTTGTTACTTTTTATATTGCCCTTGCTTTGCTTCTCCGGATCGGGATTAAAGACTCTCACTACTTTGTGCTTGAATTTAAGAATAAACCTTAACAGTTTATAACAAATTTATTCTGGTATAATAATATAACATAAAACAAACTCTAAAAAGGAAATAATAAAATAAGTAAACGTAATTAAATATTGAATGAAATGAATACACTGGAAACTAAAATGATTCTGGTGGCCCCTGGTGGTGAAATCACTATGGTACGCCGCTGTGTTGCGAATTCAGATCGCCCTCTATGAATATTACTTTAAATATATAATTAAACAGCTGTTTTAGTAATACAGGAATTTTTCATTACTAAAAAGGTTAATTATAGTGCACAGGTGATATCAGTGTAATTAAATATGTGTAATGTGAAGTCAAGCTTGCAAGGGAGTTATTTACATTTGTAATTATGTGTGAAAGTTAGTGTGCTGGTAATAACCAGCTGTCCGGTAATAATTGTTTATTTCATTTACACTAATTGAACTCAGGTCAGGAATTATTAATAAGTAACAATTATTAGTAAATTGCTTATGAATAAAATCATAACAGGAAACTGGAATTTTATATACACGCCAGGCCTTCATATATACAGGTATGGATGGTTTATAATAAAACCGGGTAATTAGTAAGATTATCTGGAGGATTGGTAACTGGGTAAATGCAAACTATATTAACTGGGAATTCTGATTGATATTTAGGGAACGATAATATCGTATTCGTGGTCGAAACTACCGGCAACGTATAGCGGGTTAATATCGTTAAAGGAGGTTTTTCTTAAGTAGAAGTAGCTTATTGTTTAGGGCATAACCTCCGTCTAATTAAGTACTTCTTTTAACCATCAATCTGTACTGATCTCGGGGCATGCGCACCACCAAGAGCATAGTATGAATGAACGTGTTTTTCTATTTTGTGCAAGTCTTATAGTGATAAAGGGATAATTCTGGGCTTAGAAATCCTTAGTTTTTCTGGGCCAACACCTCCGACAAACTAAGGATCTCTTACCCTTGTTACTTTTATCCACTTTTCTCGGGGCTTGTGACCATCAAGAATGTTATACATAAAAGTGTGCGTAGATAAATACAGGATGCTTGTCAGGTCAATAATGTGGCTAAATGTTAATGGATACTAGGCAGGATTACTGGTCTGGTTACTTGTCCAGATAATAATATAGGTGCAGGATAAATTGATACGATGCTGGACAGGATACTGGTAAGACTAGTAGTTATTGATCGGGATACAGGTCAGGCTACTAGCTGCTGGTCAGGATCGTCTGGCTGCGGGGCAGAATAGTACTACAGCCACAGGATAAAATATATTATAGGAAGTGAAAGTGGAAGAAGGTTAGCGAATGAAGTGTCGGGTGTGAGGGAGAATTAATGAATGAATCTGTGTGTAAGTCTGTCTAAGTCCGCCTTCTTTGGTCAGGATAGTAATACAGGTGCAGGATAAATTGATACGGGATTCTGGTCAGGCTAGTGGTTATTTATCGGGTACAGGTCGGGCCTCTAGTTGCTGGTCAGGATCGTCTGGCTGCGGAACAGGATAAAATATATTATAGGAAGTAGGCGAGGGTAAGTGAGAGTGAATGAACGAAGGAATGGATGAATCTAAGTGAAGATAAGTGCTAGGAGTCTGCTGCAACATCTGTACAACTGATAACATTTATTAACAATGATAGAACAGTTGTGGAAGGAAATAGGAAATACGTTTTGATAGGAATTGTTTACTAGGGTAGAAAAAATTATAGTAAGGATTTCCAGGATCATTACAATTTTTGGGTTTTATTATCTTATTATTCTCTGCCTTAGCGTATCTCTTAAATATGAATTATTGTACCTTATGTTTAATTATTTGTACCTTTTTAAATGTCGAATTTGCTTAATTTTTTTCTCTTTTCGAATTATTTTAGACATCAGTTAGGCTTGATTTACGAAATCAGAAAACTTGCTACTTATAGTGACACGATTAATCCACACTAGGCGTCGTGAAGGCTTACCAAGGTGAGCGGGCAGTGGCGAAACTAGAGGGTGCAAGGTGTGCCAGGCACACCCCAGGCAAGCCGTGACACCCCAGAAAAACGGAGCACTTCTTCATTTTCATTCTTATCTTAAATTCCATCTAACAACTTAATTCGTTAAATCTTAAACCATTGCGATAAACAAACGAGTAGTAATAGTGACATAGTGATAAGTACAATTATTAATTATTATTTATTATGTAAGGACATTAGAATATTCGTCATTCGAGCATAAGTTGTATCGGTGAAATAATATTTGTTTAGCTAAGCGGCGGCGGCAGACTGCTGACTGTGACTGTGCTGCTCTTGGAATTGTTTTGGTTCATGATACTGATATGAGTGTTGATGCATAAACAATAGCATGTATAGTTCCTCTTTCACGATGTAGTAAACCCAGCAAGCATAAAGACGCCGCAAAGATTAGTAGATTAGATTAGTTTACATACAGTTTACATTAACATTCTAAAAGATAACTTTTATAAAGGAAGCGAGACTTGAAACTTAAAAATAGTGTAACATACCGGAAATGGTGACTCATTATTCCGAACAATCTAGATGTATGAATCATAATTACGATGCCTCGGCAGACGCAGACAGCAGCTTACGTAAATTATTAGTCATCGAACTTCTAGAAGATTCGAGAAGGGTTGCTTGCGTCATCGGTACCTATATAAGCAATGCTGCAACGCACGATGAATTCATGGGGTTAGTACTTGTTATAGTCATGTTTAATGTTTTATGTATATATTATTATTATTATTATTATTATTATTATTATTATTATGAGCCAAGTGCCAATATAACCTGTGTTCGGTGTTCCATGTTCTGAGTCTTCTGTGCTGACAGCACAGTGCTGTGTGAAATAAAACATCAAAGCAAACAAATAGCCACTGCCAAGGCCAACTGCCACAAACAACTAAGGACTAAGGTAATTTTACTTATTTCTATGTTTGTTTTAGAGTATTATAAGATGTTAAAATTTTGATGGGTGAAAAAAAGGGAAGATTGCATCACAAGTTTCAGCTAATAATAATAATAATAGTTTAAAGTTAAAACTGCAAAGGGATTTTGATTTGTACTTTCTTTCACGCCTTTTACTTGTTTCCCCATCAGTGTCTGAGCAGTTAGCTTCGGTGTTTATAAATTTGTTTTATTTGAATTTGCGTTGCAGATTGCAGATTGTGAGCGGTTTGAACATGAAGAAATTCAAAGACATACGATCGTTTTTCAAATCTGCCACAAATCAACCCGACAAAGATGAGACTGAGACAAGGCAAACGTCTACTCCAGTATGTGACTCAACAACAAATATTGAGATAGCTTGTGATTTAACACAATCTTCAACTTCAAATATAGAAAATGTTGGTGGAGGCATACGAGAAGATGTAAATAAAGCCGCTGAAGAAGGGCAAGGTAGCAAAACATCCGATGTTTTTACATCTGCAGAAACAAATCAAAGAGGACGAAATGATCCAGAAGATCAAGATCTGGGAACTCTTGATAGTGGTCCTTCGCAGCCAAGGGGCCCAAGGGTTGTTTTTCCAAAAGTTCATTTGGAGATAGACGGAGATCGTTTTCGTCTCAATTCTTTGATACTTATCAGTGGCTTGAATATAGTGTGAAGTTAGATAAAGCGTTCTGCTTTGTCTGCAGACATTTTCGGCATTCTGCAAATATTCGAGATCAAAATGAAAAGTTTTCGATTAATGGGTTCAGTAATTGGAGGAAACTAAGTGAGTCGCTGAAAAAAATGACACCTCTTTGGCTAACAGTGACTCTATGCAAAGGTTTGTAGGCTACAAGCATTCCTTGAAGGCCGGAGATGTTCATAAGAAGCTAACCATACAACATGAAGAAATCTACTAACCGAGGAAATTTTCTGGAGTTGGGTGAACTTATGGCAAAACATGACACGAATTTTTCGATGCATCTAGACAGACATATCAGTTATTGCAGTTCCAAAATACAAAATGAAATAATAAGCATCGCATCTCAACTTGTTATTGAACAGATTGTAGAAGAAGTGCGGCAATGTGGTTTTTTTTCGATAATGGTTGATGAAGCTAGGTGCTACAAACAAGAACAATTGTCCGTGGCAATCAGATATACCGTAGGCTTGGAAGTTGAGGAACGTTTTCTTGGTTTCGTAGATTGTTCTTCTTCTAGAGATGCCGAGAGTTTAAAAATACTTATTAAAAAGTATCTAAGTAAATGCAGTTTGTTGAATAACGCCATATTAATTGGCCAATCTTATGATGGAGCCAGTGTTATGTCTGAGAAACACCAACGACTGCAAGCCAAAATAAGGGAGGATCATCCACAATCCATTTACTTTCATTGCTTGGCACACAGGATGAACTTGGTAATTGTCGACAGTTGTGCTAAGGTGTCTACTGCAGCTGCATTTTCAACACTCTGGAGGCAATATACGTCCACTTTTCTCAACCCGGTCACTATTCTCATCTCATAAACGCCCGTGATGCTCTAGGTATAAAGTCGGGGGGCGAAATGGGAAGTGTTAGCAGTACCAGGTGGAGTTGTCGATATGAAAATTGCAAATCCCTTTTGAAAAATTTCCAAGCAATTCGAAATGCTCTGGATCAGGAAATTGAACAAGGGCGAGACAAAAATTTTGTAGAAGCACTTGGAATACAGGCATCAATGATAAAGCCACAATTTATCGTTTATTTGTTCGTCTTCCATTCAGTGTTAATGGTCGCAAATGTACTGAGTAAATATTTTCAGAGAAAAGATGCCACACTAGGTCAGGCTAGTGATATCATAGATAGCACTATAAGTAGCTTTGAAGAGAAGAGGAACAAATTTGAGGACCTGTGGAGAAATGACATTTGTTTGGAGCCTTTAAGGATTTCAAAAAAGGAAGCAACCACAAAGGCTTAATGAATATCTATCTGACTCAACCCTGGGTAAATCATCTCTGATCGACATACCTGCAGGAACTACAGCTCCCGAATACTGGAAAGTCAACATTTACTACCAAGTCATGGACAACGTGATTGGCAATATGAAAAACGATTTGAAAATCTTCCCTTGCAAGATCGATTGATTCCTTTATGAAGCTAGATTTGGATCAAGCATTTGAGTTCGTCGCCAATTATCAGAGGGCCTTCAATATCGAAATCTCAACACTTCAAGCTGAAGTTTTAGTGATACGAAATTTATTCAAAATAAAAATCTTGAAATCACGTTGGAAAATCTAAAAGTTCAAATGAAGGGGATCTGACTCCAAATCTTTACAAATTACTACAAATTGCTGTAGGCCTTCCAATCAGTTCAGCTGGTTGCGAAAGAAGTTTCTCCGCTATGAGGCGGATAAAAACATGGCTGAGAACCACAATGGTACAAGATAGATTTTCAAATTTATCACTTCTCTGTATCGAAAATGCTTTAGTTAAGCAGAAATTGTCGGCTGAACAAATTCTCTCTGTTTTATAAAAACAGATAGAAAACTAAAATTAGTTTGAAGTTTTTTATTCATACTTATATGTTATATTTCCTAAATAAAATGTGAAAACAAGAAAGTCTTTTACTTAAAGTAGGTATATGACAAACCATGATGATGAAAACCAAAACTGTTTAAAATGAGAGTGAAAACAAGATTGACGTAGTTTTCATGCGCATGCATCTATAAAAAGTGGTGTGTACACCCCAACAAAATTTTTATACGCACCCTCCCAAAAGAGCCCGTGGGCCTGCCCCCCAGAAAAATTTTGTAGTTTCGCCACTGTGAGCGGGTTGCTAAGCTAACTGCAATGCAAATGAGTGAGTTCGATATAAAATGTGAAACAGCTAAAATTTACTTGCGAGAACATTACAATTATCATAAAACGACAAATAACTAAGTTTAACTCGAAAACAATCTTTAAGTGCCACCACAATCTCAAATTTCTGTAAAATAAATATCCCTACGCAGTACTTAAAGTAATTCTATATGAGTGGAACACTGAGCCTACTCGATATAATCATACACAATTCAATCTCAAACATTCAATACCCTTGCACTTTAAAAGAGTACGTCAAATTTCGTCCCAATAATTTTAATAAATTTATCTTAATCCAAAACAACAAACACATTCATGTTAATTCAATTTTAAAAATCTCTAAGGTCAAATAATTGCCCAAAACCTAAGCAAATTTTTGTAATCTTATTGATCACGCCCTGTATACTCATACAACCAAGGTAAGGCGGTGTCTGGATACTTACAAATTTACCAAAATTCTGACATAAATAAATATCACTCAATTTGAAAAAATAATAATTAAGTCTATTAAGATGTAACCACAAAATCATTAACTCCTGTCTTAAAATTGAAACAGACGTAACGATCAACGCATCCTTTCTGAATTATATTTGCTCTCAAATACTGAAAATGTAAACTTGCACCATTATTACGCATATTAAATTGTTTCAACATCTTTAACAATTTTGAAAGATAATTTTACTACTGACGAAGATAACTGTAAATGTTATCGAAACGTGTAACTAGAATATAAACATACACCATAAAAAACCCAAAAATTTTTTTTAATCTCGTTTGCAATTTCGATCATTAAAATACATTTCAACGTTTTCAAGTATAAATCGCTTTAATTCATATCTGAACCTTTTACTTTTATCTGCATCATTGAATCGTGACCAATATTGTAATAAACAGTCACTAAAAATCAAGCTATACTATATTAACTCAATGAATTAAAATCAATTCGACTTTTTAAGCGCTGTGTCCCCAATAAATAAACAACTTTCAGACCAATCTGTTCTAAATATAGCCAAAGTGTCAAAAGCTTTGTTAGGAAACAAAAAAAGTCTAATAATATAATATTGATTCTCTTTAAAACTTTAGATCGAACCATCACTTTAATGAAATTTTGCATTAAAATTGTTAGGGGAGGTCTATCATAAAAGAATAAACTAAATAATCTGACTGTATTAACCAATTCATCAAAATATTTACATACATTGACTGCTTTAATGAAGCAACACAAACAAAAAGAGACAATTCCAGAATCTAAAAATAATTTCAATACCATTTTATTCTATAAGCATTAAAAAAATTAGTGGTGAAAATTGGTTGTCCGTATGGCCTAACTACAATTTGCACTGACGCCCTTATAGGTCAATTAATCGTCCATTACTCAACAATATCCAAAATTATTCTTACTTATAACTTTTGAAGTCTTCTATGGCATGTAATGCTATTCAGACAGGTTAAACTTGTTTAATTGATCCCTGGAATAGTGTACTCACGCACACTTGGCCTTTTGGTTTGTCGGTGCAACTTGAACGTTTCGCTTTCACTTACTTCTTCAATGCTTGTATTACTTGGGCACTTTTCAGTTTTTATATAATGTAATTATTTCATCCGCAAAAATGGCTTTTAGCCGTAACCACTAATGTTTAACTGCAGTACTGACTATTTACAAAATAAATTCATACAGGTCGTTACGCCTCATTTATACAAGTAAGGATACATACATATTCTTTGTATGCTTTAGTATAATTAATTAATTATATTAATTAATTAATTTGCTCACGCTACTCATTTAGGTCAATTCAAACCTACATTCCCGAAAATACAGTAGGTATACACTGACACTCATTCTCGTCTCAAGAGAAATTTACTAAAACATTACTTTCGTTTAAATTTAACTCTTCCAACTCATAAACCTTTATACAACATTTAAATGTGCTTTCCAGCGGCGTAAAATTTACATAAAACTTACATTATGTATAAAAAATTTCTCGTGCAAACTCACTTTTATACTTTATCAAAAATGTGTCCTACGCACAACACAACACTATACATTGTTACGGTGAAAAATGGCACTACAACGGGAATAACAGATATAATAAGGGTTGCCGGTAATACGTAAACACAATAAGGGTACGTTATAAATCAGGAAAAATGTGTAACAAAGGCGCCACTGTTAAATAAATTTATAGCGGGAAAACGTCATAAACTAGATCTTAAAATAATGATCTCTACCTAAAATTCTACTCCAAAAAATCTCTACACAAAGTTCACATAAAACTTAAATAAAATCCTAAGCTACATTTAAAATCTGCCAAATGGCGATAATAAAACTCAAAACTCATTAGACGTTCTGATAAACTTCAACGTAAAGTTACTAGCTTAAATAATCAAAATGGCTGGTCAATACGGTAATTAATTATTCAATTTAACAGTGAATACACGTCACAACAAAATAAAAAAATGCGATCAAATATTTACAAAGATCCCATAATTTAATAAACGTCAAAATAGAGCTCGTAATCTCTAAATGCGAAAAAGTCACAGCTACGTACTCAAACAAAGTAAACTTGCTTACTTTTAATTGGAAACCAGGTAAGACGGTGAAATCACATCCGGTACGTCGATTTCTGAAAATCTTCAAAATATTTGCGAATACCCGCAAAACAAAACACGGACGTACAAATAAGCCCGATGATCGGTTAACGATCTGCTTCACTTTAATTTACGTTACGTTAAATTTCAAAACTTCCTTTAAGAGCAACTATGGATAAGAATTATGGAATCCGCAGATAGATTCCGTAATAACCCAGGAATATTTCAAAGATGCCGTCAATCCTTAGGAAGAAGAATTGAAAATATATTTAAGTACAAGGACAACAATTTGAACATCTTCTAAAAATTTAATGTTTTTTTAAATCACTACCCTTCATTGTTGCTATTAAAATTTAATTGTTGAAGTGTTATGTCATTGTTTTTGCAAATAATTTGCATGCATCGATGCTTTTTCTCGTAAACTGTTGGTCCTAGCGACTTCAATAAGGTATACCTTTCTGAAGCTGAAAAGATGGAAAAACGAATTTTTCCAATCGAGAATGACGTACAGTGTAAGGCAAAAAGTTAGGACCGATTCAAACAAGATGGAAACCTGTATGTGGCGCCCTCTATCAGTAATAAAAGAACTAAGGTATTTGAATTCTGCATGATAAAAAGTCCCTGTATACAAATTTTTGTCCGCTTATTACATCATTGTAAAATGATAATTAAAAAATAACTAAACTTCAACACCCAATATCTTTTAAACGAAGGCGTTGCGGACCTAAGTTCATAGGAACTTTTTTTCTTATTTTAGTGTCCCCTATCGCGTGGCACTATGCATGGCACTTTTGTCTAGGTCACCTATATATATATATATATATATATATATATATATATATATATATATATATATATATATATATATATATATATATATATATTAGTCGTGTAGACTGTTCAGGAGTCCTTTTCCTCTTCAGCCCTGGTCAATTCATGCTTGTTGATGTGATACTTTGTGTTATTGTATCGTTTACGATCATGGGATAGAGCGTCGGGCTTCCGCTTCTATAGTCCGCGATCTCACGTATTTGGGTGAGATAATATGGAGGTGGAGTTTTTGCGTCGAAATCTAAAACGATTTCTTGACTACCGAATAAGGGGAAATAATTAATTATTGAAAATAATTAATTATTGAAATACACGGAGCATTCTTATTGAATATGAACGGATAATTAAATAATTCATTTACGGATTTTTTGTAAGGATTTGGGATCTTTACATACTTAGGAACCCTTTTTACCAAAATCCTAAAGTGGCTCCCCACCTACAAAAATACTCTACAGTATAAGAAACCGAGTAAACACACTGGACGCCCTCCGGGGTCGAATGAGAGATTGCCACTCCAAAACATTACAACATACTTACAAAACATACGTATGCCCTGTCATGGATTTTCGAGTACTTATATACACAAATACAAACACTAATCACAACTCCACCATCGCTCCCAGCGAACATCTAATACGTAGACGCATACACAGGCTAACATCTATACAGTAACACAAAGTCAACGCAACACCAACAACAGAAGGTTGACCATGGTTGAAGAGGAAGATAACTCCTGAACAGTCCACTAAAGATCATTAGAGTAAGTAAAATACTAACATAAGCATGAGCAAACCAAGCATCGAAACTGAAAATTATTTTAATTAAAATTCAAGAAATGGTGCAAATTAATACATCAAACGCTAGAATTAATTTCTCAAAAAAGCAATAATACGTGACGCTAGCAAATTAAACCGGAAATTGTGCAAATACATGCAAGTGGGCGGGTAGGCACGCAAATCCCATCCAATCGTAAAGACCGCTTAAGTGGGCAGTGTCATATAGCACCTATGTGAGACACAGCCAACAGGCCTACAGACATAGACATAGTATGTACGAAGGCAGGTAATAATTATCAATTCAAAATCCTTGTGAACCAAATATAGTAACTCGTAGTGGTAGAAAAATTACAAAACCACATTATCTTAAATCAATGTTAGTTTAAATGTAGGGGCAGCTAAAACGCATTGTGTTAACCAACAAAATGTATTTTATTTTGTTAATATGTTCAATGATACATTTACATTAATATAATATTTATATTATATTTAGTATGGAAGTGATTGTTTTAAGTTGTTTTATATGTAATAGATCTTATGTTTACATATTTAAAAGGATGGAGATCTCACATACCACCTATGTGAGACACAGCCAACAGGTCAAGAGACACAGACAATATGTACGAAGGTAGGTAATAAATCAATGTTAACCCACATGTTATATTTATTTTGTATATATTATTCCGTCCTCCGTAAACTACTGATTCCCACATAACCATTACATCACATCGATACACAACATCTGCATAACAGGCAGTTTAATACGAAAATTCCGTCCAATGCTACGAAAAATGGCTGA
Organism: Vesta saturnalis; assembly: GCA_036346205.1. Taxonomy (NCBI): domain Eukaryota; kingdom Metazoa; phylum Arthropoda; class Insecta; order Coleoptera; family Lampyridae; genus Vesta; species Vesta saturnalis. The sequence continues at coordinate 998,628 of JARFJB010000559.1, read as the reverse complement.
AGTGGTCAGTTTGGAACGTAAATCACCTTCCCATTGAAAAAAACACACTCTTTCCACGTTTCAACCGGGTAGTTTAAAGTCTTACCCCTCATCCGTTTAAACTCAACTTATTGAAAATGAGCAATGAGGCACTATCTTCAGAAGGTTTCATTTGGAGATGTGTACGAATCAACAACTTTAACTAAATGAAAAATAGAATTGTGGATAATATCCATTTAAAACTAAGCGTCTGTGGCGTGAGAACGCGACTTTATGTAAGGACAGGGCGGTACACGAGCCAGAGTCGACTCCCACTCCCAACCCTATCCACACGCGAACACCACCCTAAGCGCTAATTTCGGCTTTATAAGCAAGCACAAACGCAGAGAAAGCTGGAGTCCACCTTCAGCTGTCGTATGGCGAAGGGACGATTCCGACTAGCGACGCTGTCTACAGCTCGACACCAGAACTGTTCTATAGCGCGGAATCAGGACATCGAAGCTGCGACATTAGTACCGTGTCCGACCTCCTCTGGATGCCGGCCACACCATGGAAGGCCGGGAAGCATCGACGCAACGTTCTACGCCGTTTCCGCCATCGCACGCCGCCCATCCGGATGATAACAACGCTGCCGACACGCCATCACCGCCGACGGCACAATCACGGATACAAACGTACGCACCGTTTCTTAGTGCGCTCCTGTATACGGCAAGTGGAAAACAATAAATATATGTAATCTGTATATATTTGTAAATAAACATCTACAACCATTATTTGCTTATCATAAAAAGCACGCTTACATGTAACTGTACAATAGGGGTGGACAAGTACATTCGCTACCAACCTCGTCGCACACGCAAGAGACCGGCGCACACACCCGCCGAATTGGTGACTACTACTCACGTCGAAGGCAAGATGGCCACGAAAACAGGTACCAACCCACTACGTTCAGAAGTCCACAGGGTGCAATTAAAACTACCATCATTCTGGGCAGTCGACCCCGAGGTGTGGTTCGCGCAAGTCGACAGCCATTTTCGCATCAGCGGAATCTCCAGTGATAAAATGAAATATGGGTAGGTCGCCAGCAGCTTACAAGCAAAGTACGCCTGCGAGGTTTGCGACATCCTGACCAAGCTTCCCGAAGTCAACCGCTACGATACAATAAAAACCGAGCCGAAGGATTAAGCGCTACCCACGACCAAAAATTTAGGCAACTTCTCGAACGAGAAGAACTAGGAGATCGTAAGCCAACGCAATTCATACGACACCTCCAAGTTTTACGCAAAACCTCAGTCCGCGATGGCCTACTGAAATCCATTTGGGCCAGCCGATTATCGCAAAATATCCGAGCCATCCTGGTGGTTCAGATGGATAATGCAACGACATCCACGCACGCGTAGTACAGTAACACAACGACATCCAGGAAGCACTGACGAAGCTAGCTGCGGAAATCGGCAATCTAAAAGCACGAGGGAGGCTCACAGAGCGACAAGCCCCAATGACCCTAAGAGGCCGCCGCCACCCCACACCTAAGAGGTAGTATGATACTGTTATCACTTCCGGTTCGGAACAAAAACAAAAATTGCCGACCACCATGCAACGAGAATCCGGGAAACGAAAAGGCAGGTCGTTAAAGGGCGTATACGACTTGCAGAACAATCGCCGCCGTTTACACGTTACCGACGGGAATACGAAAATCGGCACAGGAGCAGAGGTGTGCACCTTCCCGGTGAATGGGTTGCCGGGAAAAGGTCCGTATCAACATAAAAGCTATACGCCGCGACCGGAAACCCATTCAACACCTACGGCACGGTAAACACGAACCTCGATTTGAAATTCAGACGGAATTTCCCATGGAGGTTCATCGCAGAACCCATCCTCGGAGCAGATTTTTAGCCCACTATGAACTCCTCGTCGACGTCAAGCACCAAAAATTGGTGGATTGAGGAACAAAAGTAACTCGCCTAGGGAGGCTTGCAGCTCACGACAGATGCACCACTCCCAGAGAAGGGAAGTATCAAGAAATGCTAAAGAACTACCTAACGCTAACAAAGCCAGCAGGAACCTTGAGAAAACTACGACACGGGATCGAACATTTCATCGAGACGACAAAGGGACCACCGCTGGCACATGCGCCACGCAGATTAGCAACAGACCGGTTTGAAGCAGCAAGGAAGGAATTCCAAGTCATACTACAACTGTGAATTTCACGATCTTTCTTTAGTCCATGGGCGCTACGCCTAGTTTCAAAAAACTAGTGACTATAGGGCACTCAACGCGAGAACAATCACCGATAGATATCCCATTCCCACATCGAAGATTTCTCTCAGGACTTGGCAGGAAAACCATTTTTTCGACGATAGGCCTGACCAAAGCATACCACCAGATCCCCGTAGCAGAGAAATATATACCGAAAACAGCAATAACAACCCCATTCGGGTTATTCGAATTCCATACCTTGACCTTTGGTTTGGGAAACTGGGAGCAAACCTTTCAACAGTTCATTGACGACATATTACGGGACATGAATTTCTGTTACGCCTACATAGACGACGTCCTAGTAGCGTCAGAGAACGAGGAACAACACGCGGAGCATCTCAAACGAATTTTCCAACGACTAACGGAAAACGGAATGGTAATCAAACCGGAGAAGTGCCACTTTGGAAAACCCGAGGTACAGTTCCTTGGATACCAAGTCTCGAGCCAGGGTATGAAACCCCAGGAAAAGAAAATCGAAGCAATAGCAAATTTTCTACGGAACGAGACAGAGAAGAAGCTACGCCAAGTACTTGGTATGATAAACTATTACCGGAGGTTTATCAACAACGCCGCCAAAAGCCAAGCCCGATTGCACGACTAAAAGGGAAGATAAAAGGTAACCAACCCCTACAGCGTAGTCTTCATAAAACCAAGAGACAGATCGCCGAAGCAACAATGCTGCATCAGCCAGTCGCAAACGCACCGCTAGCCATTCCCACCGACGCATCGCATTTCGTACTGGATGGCGTCATATAACAAATGATACGCGAGGAGTGGCAACCAATCGCGTTCTTCTCAAAGAAACTATCACCCGCTGAAACAAAATACGGAACTTACGATCGCGAGTTACTCGTCCTTTACAAAACCATCAAGCACATGCTAGAGGGACGAACCTTCACGATATACCCAGACAACAAACCCATTACTTACGGTGTCTAGCAGAAACCAGAAAATTGTTCCCCCAGGCAGTTCGGATACCTCCACTATATAAGCCAATTATTCATGGATATCAGACACATCGCCGGAAAAGAAAACAGTCGCCGACATATTGTTCATGATTGACCAGGTATCGAAAGGAGTAGACTTCGAAGCCCTACGAGCTGATCAGAAAGATGACCCTGAGCTAAAGTGGTTGTTACTTCACGACGGCACGAGCCACCAATTACGAAAATACAAATCCCAAACACCACGAAACCAATTTATTGCGACTTATTACAAGAAACGGTAAGACCATTCCTCACACCCAAATTCAGGACGACACACCAGAGCCTGCACCAGTTATCACACCCAGGGGCGCGAGAAACAACCAGGCCAGTAATATGGACTAGGCAATACGACCAAGGTCAACTAGCGAAGATAGCAAGGCACAACAAACCCTCAGTAGCGATTTTTCCTGAACAAGCAGCCGGTACGAGCATGTACACATAGATATAATCGGACCACTACACGAAAGCCAAAGGTATAAATACATTTGTGCATGTTTCGATAAATACACACGATGGGCCGAAGCCACACCGATACCAAACATAGAGGCAGAAACGGTAGCCACATAATTCCTCAACACACGGACCCCTCGTTTCGGAGTTCCAATGAAAGTGACGGCAGACCAAGGACGGCAGTTCAAAGCCGCGTTATTTTGGAACCTAGGAGTACATCAGCTGCTTACCACCCACAAGCAAATGGAATGGTAGAACGTCTCCGGCAACTAAAAACATCACAAAAGCCCTTACGTTTACCAGGTGAGTTCCTGCCAAACAGACTACAGGAACATCAGCTGGAAGCTGAGACCTACGTTGTACAACTACGGAAACACATCTAAAACATGCACCAACGCCAGCAGCTAACCACGATAGAAAAAGGCACGCATTTAAATTCAAGGACATGGAAAGAGCTACTCACGTGTAGGTCAGAATCGGCGCAACCAAACGGCCACTCCAGACACCATACCAAGGGCGCTACCGAGTGGTCAAACGAAAAGAGAAACTAATAACGATCCACGGGAACGGGGTAGATAGAACGGTATCAAGCGACAGAGTAAAACCTGCGTTCCAGGAAGCAGGCGCAGCAGCAACCCAAGACGCCATCAGAGACTGGGACGACAATTCAAGTCAATCGGTAACCAGACCGGCACTGAACGACGGACAAAAAAGCGACACGCACACGGGAAGAAACCAACCGGAAATCAATCCTACGAACATACCAAAACAAACTCGCAGCAGAAAAACCATTCCGAATCGAGTAAACAGTCGCGACTCCATCGCCAGGACGGGGGTATATGTGGCGTGCGACCTTATGTAAGGAAGAGCGGTACACAAGCGACAGACGACTCCCACGCCCGACCCTATCCCCACACGAGTAACGCCTGAGGCGCTCATTTCGGCTTTATAAGCAACCACAAATGTAGAGCACTTTTAGCTGTAGCATATCAAAGGAACGATTCCGACTGTCGACGCTGTTTATATATCGGGCCACCGACGCTGTGCGTATAGCACGACACCGCACCTGTTCTATAGCACGGAATGAGGCCCTCGAAGCTGCGACATTAGTACGGTGTCCTACCTCGTCTGGATGCCGGCGACACCGCGGAAGCATCGGCGCAACGTTCTACGCCGTTTCCGTAACGCACGCTGCCCGTCCGGATGGTAACACCGCTGCCAGACACGCCACCACCGCCGACGGCACAATCACGGATACAAATGTACACACCTTGGACGCTGCAACTCATACTGATCCGTGTCACGATCTGCGTCAACGTCTCCGCATTCGACGTCTCACCTCAAGATCCTCGCCGTTTCTTGCTGCCCTCCCGTCTACGGCAGGTGGAAAATAATAAATATATGTAATCTGTAAATATTTGTAAATAAAGCACGCCCACACGTAACTGTACAATTCGCCACGACCCACGTCTCACATGCAAGAGACCGGCGCGGTGCACACAACCGCCGAACGCCCTTTAAGTACTATAACTCTCCATAGCTTAATTACAATGCAGTTGAGATTAGTAATTTGAATGCAACGTATTGTACTGATTATATGACAAATTTTTACAATGTCTAATAATATTTTTTAGATATTTTAACAAAATTACATAATGGAACTACTTATTAAAACATAATGTATGTAATTATTCAAAAGCACTCACGTTTCCCTTCTCTCATTATTAATGTGTGTTTAAATGTAATTAATTCATCATTCAAGTTGTGACTGCATTGCTATAATTTAGTATTAAATTTGTATATACTAAGGATTGGCACAAGCTGTACATTTCAATTTAAACTGGAAAAGTACTGTAGGGAAATTGAATCTTATGTGAGAAAAACTTTTATTGAATTTTACTAAGTTAAATTTAGAATCTGAGTTAGCCCTTTACGTACTTCATTCCTTTTAAATTGGTTCTTCCATAGCCATATGTTTAACCCCTCAATTTTAATAATTATTCATTTCAATCCCAATTTTAGTAAAACCCTATTTAAATTCCACACATGCTCCAATTTCATATTTCCAAACTTCTTGATAAACGCTACGTCTGTAATACGAATTAGGTCTTTACATAGAAAATTTGACATTTAAGATATTATTTGAACGATTATGAATCGTTTCAATAAATATCTTCTTTAGTTTAATAACAAAAGGTGGAACGTTGCCAAAAAATGCTTGCCATTTTGCCCACAAAAGCAATGTTTAAAAATATCTGTTCTAATAATGATTGAACATGTGTCAATCGGAATATTTGCTATTGCACAATACAAGGTGTTTTCTTTGGATTTGAGAAAGATATTTTACCTATATAAGTATCATACTTTCATACAGTATGTTTTCAATAATGTATACTAAAAATGCAATAAAATAATTTAGTCCATCTATTCAAAGTTGTACCTGTAAAAACACGTAATGTAAGTAATCATTGTGGTACAATTCAAATACACTCGACTAATAAAATGCCACTCATTAACAAATTAAATTAGGCGTAATTATGTAAAATTTGATGTTGTAATTAGTATACATAATTATATAATTTAACTGCTAAATCATTTATTTGCTCATGCTAGTTATCGTTATGACATAATACAATTAATTAATGCAGATATTAACCGAACGTATCCATAATTATGTTTGAATTTGAACTTAAATTAAAAACATTTTTGTGTATAATTTAATTGGAAATCAATCAATCGCTTCACTAACGTTTCCTAAATTGACTTGTTTTGGTAACATAAAGAATGCAATAAAAAGGATTCATATGACTGATAATGAAATTATGTAAATTATGGGGGGTAATTAGGGAATATAATTGTTGAACTTAATCATAACCCAAGCCCCCTTCCTGGCTTAAGTCATCATTAAGACGCAATAAAAATGCGATGGAGTAACTCAATCCAACAGTTCACTGCAAAAATTCGTTGTTAGATACAGAAATTGAGTCATAATTGTGTAGTATGAATATGTAAACTTTCACCATTCACATAATTAAAATACTTCGCTTTTGGGTTTATTAAATGGCGTACCGCCACAATTTTGTTTTTTGTGACGTCACCCTTGGGACACCATTGGTCGCTATTTTTTACATGCCCACGTGGAGATCGTATTTTTTTCACCTGAGAATAAAAAGATTTAATCTGTTATTAATATTTATTAGAGTTGCTTTTATCAAAGGAGATTGCATAATTATTATTACATTTCTTTTAATCCCATCTACAGATACGATTCGAAAAATTTATTTATGCATTGGGCGTTGTATTCTAATAAGGGGCCCTAGCCTTGTAAGACGGGAATATGTTCGCGGGCTTCGCCCCTGTCATAAAAGTTGTATTTTAATAACGGGGAAGAATTAATAGATGACATGTAAAGATGACATGTGTCTTTTTCATAATAAAAAGATGTTATTTAATCTGTTATTAATATTTATTAGAGTAGTTTTGATTTTTATCAAGGAAATAAAAAGCCAGTCCTTAAACGATTATGTGCTATGCGGTTTTTAATGTTGAAATTTAAGCGCTAGCTCACATTTTTTTAATATCTCAGGTTAGCATATTGTATTTATGCTTATTAATTAATTTCTATCTGAGGTTTAAATATCATTCTGATCTAGGTAACTGTTTTACAGTGTGTTTCAAAGGAGACTGCATAATTAAACCTATTATTACATTTCTTTAGGATCTATTTTATTTTTCATTATCTGAATAAAGACATCGAAATTGTAACCTTCAACATTATACATATAAATTAGTAATTAACTTATGCTTTACAAAACACTCTTTAAACGATTTTTACCTTGAGAAGGTTAAATTATGTGTACAAGGTCTAAGCAGAAATTAAACGCATTAAATGGTTACACACATGCATTATAGTCTGTTTTACGCTTCATTGTGTACTCCCTTTAATCGTGCTTTCAATTAAAGTAAAATATTGAAGGTCGACTGCTAGATTATATGTTCAAGGTTTAAGTGGAAAATTGATTTAATACGTTAGTTAATACACATATTAATTGAAAGTAAATATTGAAGGTCGACTGTTAAAATTATGTGTACAAGGTCTAATCAGAGAATAAATGCATTAAATGGTTACACATATGCTTTATATATTGCTTTTACATCTCGTTTTGAGCTCATTTTAATTCCATAAAAATTGTTTTGGATTAGTTTAGGGATGATGACGTTTGAAAATCAATTGCATTACTTTTAATAGACTAAACTACGTAAATTGATTAATTATTGTTATGGAATATCATACTTTATTTAAAAACAGAAAAATATATATTGATAGCCATAAAGTCTATAATACAGATTACTACTCTTCATTTATATAGATCAGGGTCGCAAAAAAGTGCTACAGTAAATTATCGAAAACACCCTCAAATACGTTTTCGGCAGTAAAGACTTTTGGGATAGGTGTACTTCCCCTTATATTCAAAATTAAGGGCGACGTAAGTTAAGCTATCTGAGTCTTCAACGTTTCCATCTTGAATGGTTATATAGCTAACAAAACAGCTAACACCCTGATACTGCTTCATTACAATACCCATGCCATTGTAATTATGCTTTAAAAATACATGCAGCGGATAATATGCAGTCTTTACTTGCCGCCATTATTACTACACAGATATAGGATTATTCTTAAAATTAGCTAATTTCCCCACACCACCTTTAAATACTACATAGGTCTTCAATACTACTCCACCCCTGAAGCTGCACCGCATACATCTTTCTTGAGATTATCCAATTCCTGATCAGTAGCATGTTTTCTAATACACAAGACAGCATCTTCAATATAGAGGTGTTTACGCTGAAAAAATGTTGTCTTCTTCTTCAAGCGAGGTTTTACCTCTATACAGCATACAAGCTCTATCTTAGCTGAAATACCTCTGTCAAAAAAAGGGGTTGTAATCAAATTAAGTATACCAGCCTCTTATTAGAACGAATGTTTACCGATAAAGGTCTACCATCCCATGCTATCACATAAGACGGGTTTACATACAGGTTCTGTCTCGGCTGAATTGTCCAAAAAGGATTTTAGATTTATAAAGTGTACACCCAGGAGAGATATTGTTGTTGCTGCAGAAAACGACAAAAATGTGTACACCACGCATAAATCTACAGCGAGAAATTTACTCGAGGCATGTACATTGCGAGTAACACTTTTTTCGAGTTATGGTGGACCGATCTTTGTGATATGCGATCTTTAAATAATCACAGTAATAGACATAGCTACATACTAGCGGTTATCGGGATGGTTAGCCAGAGGATATGTATATGAGTTCTTAAAACAAAGACAGTCGCATCTGAAATCATTCGACCTTGTTTTTAAGAAAAGCAATAAACTTCTTCATGTAGGTAAAATTTTGCGACGCGAGGCTTTCGGCGAAGGCTGTTTTGGTGGCTTCCACGCACCAACCCTCCACGAACATAACCGAGATTGTAAGATAGGTGTAGGGTGTCGCTCCTTGTTCTCGGGTCTTCCCCCTTGTCGTGATCCTTGTCGAGGCCCCATTGGCGGAAAATTTGAATTTGTAATTAAAGTCTCTCCAGGTTATGGCTGGAAATATAAATTTGTTTCGTAATAAGGGGCATAATGTTAACTTGTAAGATATATGTAGGGCTTAGCAACTTACTCTCAGGACTTCGCCCCTTGACCAAAAGTTTGAATTTGTTTGTGGCGCCATTTATGAGAGAAAATTTGAACTTGTATTCTAATAAGGGTGCCTAACGTTCACTTTCAGATGCGACCGTCTTCGTTTTAAGAACTCATAACCAAATCCTCTTGCTAAACATCCCGATAACCGCTAATATGTAGCTGTGTCTATTACTGTGATTACTTAAAGATAGCATATCACAAAGATCAGTCCACCATAACTCAAAAAAAATGTTTCTCGCCATGGACATGCCTCGAGTAAATTTCTCGTTGTAGATTTATGCGTGGTGTACACTTTTTGTTTTCTGTAGCAACACTCTAATATCTCCCCTGGGCGTACGTTTTATAGATCATGGACAGTTCAGCCGAGACAGAACCTGTATCTAAAGCCGTATTATGTGATAGCACGGCATGGCAGACCGTTATCGGTAAAAATTCGAGGATTAAAAAGATAGTGTTCTAATAAGAGGCCGGTATACTTAATTTGATTATAACCCCTTTTTTGGCAGAGGTAATTCAGCTAAGATAGAGATTGTATGCTGTGTAGAGGCAAAATCTAGCTTAAAGAAGCAGAAGACACAATACATTTTTCGGCGTATACACCGCTATATTGAAGATGCTGTTTTGTGTATTAGATGCTACTGATCAGGAATTGAATAATCTCAAGAAAATTGTATGCGGTACAGCTTCCAGGGTAAAGAAGAATTGAAGACATATGTAGTATTTCAAGATGGTGTGGGGAAATTAGCTAATTTTAAGAATAATCCCATATCTGTGTAATAATAATAGCGGCAAATAATAATTGTATATTATCCGTTGCATGCATTTTTAAAGCATAATTACAATCCAATGAGTATTATTATGAAGCGGTATCAGGGGTATTTGCTGTTTTACTTGTTAATAAGCTATATATCCGCTCAAGATGAAAACGGTGAAGTTGACGCTGGCAGTGATGTTCTCTGTGAAGATCCAGATAGGTTAACTTACGCTATCCTTAATTTTGAACATAAGGGGAAGTACACCCATCCCAAAAGTCTTGACTGCCGAAAATGTCTTAACACTAATATTTAACATAGGAGATTATGGATTACGTAGATTTGGGGATGTTTTTGATAATTTACTGTAGCACTTTTTTGCGACCCTGATCTATATAAATAAAGAGTAGTGATCTGTATTATAAGCTGTATGGCTATGAATATATTTCACTGTGTTTAAATAAAGTATGATATTCCATAACAATAATCAATCAATTTACATAGTTTAATCTGAGTGTTAAAAATAATGCAATTGATTTTAAAACGTCATCCCTAAACTAACACACACTTACTTATGAGTGAGGTATAGAGAGGATTCCCAATTAATCATTATTAATACTAAAACGAGACAGTCAATTATTAAAATCCAAAACAATCTTTATGCCATTAAAAGGAGGTCAAAACGAAATGTAAAAACAATCCATGAAGTATATGTGTAACCATTTAATGCATTTATTTTCTGCTTAGATCTTGTACACATAATTTTAACAGTCGACCTTCAATATTTACTTTAAATTAATATGTGTATTAACTAACGCATTAATGCAATTTTATTTTCCACTTAAACCTTTAGCAGTCGACCTTCGATATTTTACTTTAATTGATAGCACGATTAAAGGGAGTACACAATAAAGCGTAAAACAGACTATAATGCATATGTGTAACCATTTAATGCATTTAATTTCTACTTAGACCTTGTTCACATAATTTAGCCTTCTCAAGGTGAAAATCGTTTAAAGAGTGTTTTGTAGAGCATAAGTTAATTACTAATTTAAATGTATAATGTTGAAGGTTACAATTTCGATGACTATCCAGATATTGAAAAATAAAATAGATCTTAAAGAAATGTAATAATAATTTTAATTATGCAGTCTCCTTTGATAAAAACCCTATTACGAAAACACACTGTAAAACAGTTATCTAGATCAGAATGATATTTAAACCTCAGATATAAATTAATTAATAGTCATAAATACAATATTCTAACCTTAGATATTGAAGAAATTTGAGCTAGCGCTTAAATTTCAACATTAAAAACTGCATAGAACATAATCGTTTAAGGACTAGGCTTTTATATCCTTGATAAAAATCAAAACTACCCTAATAAATATTAATAACAGATTAAATAACATCCTTTTATTATGAAAAAGACACTTGTCACCTTTATATGTCATCTATTAATTGTTCCCCATTATTAGAATACAGCTTTTATGACAGGGGCGAAGCCCGCGAACAGATTCCTGTCTTACAAGACTAAGGCCGCCTATTAGAATTCAACCACAATGTATAAATAAATTTTTCGTACAGGTCATATAAAAAATGTCGACCAAAGTTCTCCCGAGGGTGACATCACAAAAATCAAAATGGCTGCGGAAGGTGTCGTTCCTGCTGTCTTCAGTAGTGATGATTAGAAAATTTAGCGTTAATTATGTAAATTTACAGTGTGTGTATGTGTGTGTGTGTGTGTGTGTGTGTGTGTGTGTGCTTGCGTGCGTTGGTAGGTGCGTACGTGTGTGTGTATGTGGGTGTGTACGTGGGTCCGTGTGTGCATGTGAGTGTGTGTGTGGGTGCGTGCGTTATTGCGTGCGTACATATGTATGAGTGTGTGTGCGCGTATGAATCGAGGAACCCCGTACAATCTATTTACAGGATTAACACATCGCAAAAATAATTTTAATGCCCATCTTCAAAAACATGCTTTCCGCTGAAGTTAAAATAGCGTAAATCATTGGTATGGCCAATATTAGATTCTACTTAGTAGCTGTGGGTTTTTAATATCAAAACAATGTTTATGTTTCCATTTAAATATTATCAAATCAATACCTTAAGGATGAATTTTAAATCTTGCCTTAATATCCATGATGCTTTGATAGAAGCTGGTTTCAAATTAACATATTATATTTACTTCTATATTATCTGGCGAGTTAAAAATTGTAATCAAAAGTCTGTTTATCAATTTAATTAAGATACTACACAGGTTTTTATAAAATTAGAACTAATTACAAGGCTTAAAACACATTAGTATGTCAAACACCGCTCACCTTTCATGTAATTAGCTAATTAGGGGTTTTTCCAAACACGTTAGTGGTATTTGTGCCTTGCAAAGTAAAAGAATGTTTTTGTTGGTTACATAATTGGAAAACCCAGAAAATATTTACTTTATGATAATGATTGAGGAAAATCCTAAAGTACTGTATATTGGCTGTTTGTAAGCAAAATACAGAAAGTGAATGTACCATGGCTATATATAAGTAACAGCAATTCATTCTCGTCCCCACCTGTTAAGGAATTCATTCAATACGACAATCAGCAACAACAACACTGGTAAGTGATTGTTGGTATTAATCCTTACCCATTATTTTATTTACTTTTTTATTAATTATTGCATAGATTTTTAATATCATGTGATAATTACAGATATGGATTTATCAGCTACATCACTTTTTAAAAACGTTAAGGATTTAGAGAATGGGGTGGAATACAATATATTCAATCTAGACATCACGTCAACAAAGCACGGTGGGAGGGTGGTGGTGGATCTGAAGATTTTAAATTTGAGCTACCCGAGCGTTACCATACGTTTTTCAAGTGTGAGGACCATAGTATGCAACAATTTAACGAGCGGTTGAGGAGTAAAATGTTTCAATGCGCTCTTTAGAACCAATAGGCGAAACAACCAATTTAATATTCATTTAGAAAAACGGCTTTGTTATTATAGTTACTATGTTATGTAATAATAAAGATGATATTGGATTAATAAATAAAATAATTTTTGTTCTAAGGTACTTGAGATTGATTTGATTGAGATTGATCTGATTGATTGATTTGAAATAACAGGTGGACGAAGACCCGAGAACAAATACTCGAAGCCAATAGCTGGCAAGGGGACCAAGGCCCGAGAACAGGAACCGGAGTCTTATACCGGTGGCGAAGACCCTCTTATTAGAATACCATTTCAAATTTCCCGCCATAACAATTACAAAAATTACCGCCAAAACAAAAATGATCGCCAAAACAAAAATTGCTAACAAGGTTGCCAAAAAGCCACGCCTACAAAATGGCCGCCGAAAATACCGATACCCTCCGGTGTCTAATAATTATAGAAATTAACCACGGTTATGTTACTTGTAAGTAAAACTTAATGTGACAATATTTTTGTAATGGTAAATAGTGAATATAATTGTAAAATTAACTTATAAATCAAACCTTCTCTTAAATACTTCTCCTAATTTAAATTATAGTTGTGACACAATAAAAATGCTACAAATAATAATAATGATAATAATAAAAATAATAATATTTACTGTGACTAAGTGCACCGTAATCATCAATATATACACCCCGTTACAAAATTATTGCATTTTGTAGATGTATTGTTAACTTTACTATTTCTTATTGAGTTGTGCTTGAGTTGCTTTTTTTTTGATAGCATGCTCATGCTTATGGTTAGTATTTTACTTATTATTAGCTTATATATATATATATATATATATATATATATATATATATATATGGCATAGACTGTTCAGGAGTGCTTCTCTTCTTCAAGGAGTTGGAGTTGCTATGTTTTGTGTTATTTTATAGTGTATAATCATAAGGTGTCGTTATTTTTAGTATAAAAAAAAGATCTAGGTTTATTTGGATATTGAATAATGTATTGATTGGTTTAAGTGTGCGTGTTGCGTAGTGGAGTGTAGCGTGCTTAGGGTAGTTAATCCGATCCCTTGTCCTACATCATGCTATGTCGTCATCGAAGAGACCAAATGCGGAGGGTATATGGGATGTTTTCTAGCAATTCTTCTATCTCCTCGGGGAGGTCGTCAAGGAGTTGTGTAAGGATCGCGAGGGAATACTTGAATTTTAATTTAGGTTTCCTTTGTGGGAATTGGGAACAACGGTAGATGTAAGGAGTGGTAAGGATTTCTTTGGTCGGAATAGTATCACCGAAAATTCTTTTATGGGCGAAGTTTTTCTGATGTGTTTGGATTTTGTGTGTGATTGGTGGAATGTTTGCGTGTTGTGTTGTTAGATTACTCAGGTACCTAAAGAGTAACCCGTGTATGCGTCTAATAATTCGGCGTTCAAGAAGGCGATAGAGTAAAGGTGATTGGGGTTTATATTGGTGTATATCGGTGCTCTGAAATCCATAACAGGGCAGATGTATGTTTTGTAGGTGTGTTGAAGTGTTTTAGGATGGCAACCTCTGGTTCTACCCCGGAGGAAGCCCGGTAGGTTTGCGCAGTTTCTAATCCTATTGAGTGTTGTTTTTACATCGGGGAGCCAGTTGATGGTTCTAGTGAAGAGGAGAGCGAGTCTTTCTTGGTTTAGGGCGATGGAAACATTTCTGGATGCAGGTCTTGAAAACTTGTTTTCGGTGTAGTTAGGATGTCGGCGGAGGATTGTTTGGGTGTTGGAGGGATTGACGGAGACTCTTCACCGGTTCGCCCAGTTGGAAAAGTTCCGTAGGGTTTTGGAATTGAGGCGGGAGGCCGTTTCGCTGTTCCGGTTAACAGTCCAGAAGGCGGTGTCATCCGCAAACTACGCAACGACTACTCCGGGTTGTGTAACTTTGTCTAATGCAAAGATGGTGTAAAGGATAGGGGCTAAGGTAGAACCTTGCGGTACGCCTACTGTAGGTGGAAAAGGATCAGAGGTTTTCCCTACTTTTACCCGAACTGACCGATTGGTCAGGTACGAGAGTAGGATTTGGAGAAGGGGTCGAGAATGTTGAGGTTTCGGATCTTGTGCAGGAGACCGGCGTGCCAGACCCTGTCGAATGCTTGCTTAATGTCCAGAAACACGGACAGATTGCATTGCTTGTGATTGAATGCTTTGGTGGTCTCTGTAAGTAGCTTCAACAGGGGATCGTGACACGTTCGGTTGGTACGGAAGCCGAATTGGCTGCTGGGAAGAAGGTCGTTAAATTCGAGGTGGTCACTGAGTCGCCTGGCTAGAATCTGCTCAAAGCAATTCAGGGGGGAGATTGGTCTATAAGATCAGGGTGCGGTTAGGTCGGCATGGGGTTTCGGTATCATGACGGTGTAGGCTAATTTCCAGTTCGTCGGGAAATTGGATAGGATTAGGCATTGGTTGTATACGTTGGAGAGTAATAGGAGGGCTGGGTCGGGTAAGTGACGGAGGATTTTGCGATTTAGGCCGTCATGACCTGGGGCAGAATTTTTTCGTTTCTTGAAATAAGTGTGGAATCGGTCGGGCGTGATGGGATGTACGGGATTCTCGGTATCGCACCAAAATGTGCTGTAATCAGTAATACATCACGTTACAAAATTATCGCATTTTTTTTATGTACACCACTTTTGGCAGTGGAAAGCGTGTGCTTATGAACGAATTAATAAATATTACTATTACATACACGTTTCATACACTTCTCCTGTATTAAGAAGTACGTGCGACATAATAAACAACAATAGGGCAACTTAATGCAAAGTGTGTTTGTTTTAATTAGTCAACATAATATGACAGCTCACGTATAGGACATGTATTTTCTACCCTATGGTTTCTTTTCGAGGGTCAACCCTAATTAGAGCCTTTTTGCACATGCACACGTGGGGGGCTGGTCTTGGTGCTGGGGCTGGACCTGAATCTGGACTTGGACTTGGACTTGGGGTTGGTCTTAGGGTTATTTTTGATGGTCATCTAATTAAGGTTCTTTTGGCTATACTAAGAGCAGTGCCCCTGGAGGCTAGGTAAATACACACGCATACAATGTTGGAAATTGCATAATTAATAAGATATTATTATTAAAATTATCGATCCTATTGTTTTAAAATGGTCAAATGCTATTGGATGATCTTTTACCTATACGAGAAAACGTTGTATTTCTAATAAGGAGGTTCTTGTAAGACACGTGTAGGGCTTCGCAACTTGTTCTCAGGCCTTCACCCCTGACCGGAGATGGTGTGGGAACCTAACCTTTAAGATAAGTGTAGAGCTTAGTTCTTATCGTGGCTCCCTTGATGCAATTGTATGAGGGTTCTAACTTAATTTTACAGCTGTAGGCTTCGTCCCATCATACAAAATTGTATTCTAATAAGGAGGTTCTTGTAAGACAAGACTTGTATCAGGGTCTGTGCCCTGGCCCCTTTGAGTAAAAATTGATTTTAGCGCCATCTAGTGGCGTATAGACCAATAAACATTTTCTATAATAGAAGCTGATAATGCACACCTCTCTCTTGCTCTATTTTGTTTCTTCCTCCCCCTCTCTCTTTCTCTCTCTCTCACACACACACACACACACACACACAAACAAACAAATCAATTAATTAATTAATCAATCTCAAACAAATCACGCTCGATCACCAGATCAATCTCAATCAATCAATCAACTGAAATTATGTCTTACAGTTTGCAGAAACCAGATTATAGTTCAAACTGAATACATTGAAGTCTAATTAAATATGACGTGAAATAATAAATAATTTCTACTCTAATGCAATGATGCTTTATGTATAGGCAGGTCCTCTAAACAGTCACCACCTACACATTTGGAACATCATATCTGATTTATTTGCATGTTCAATTACATACACACAAAATTGTTTCATTGTAATGTGTTCATTATCAGTTGTAAAAACCCATTAAAAAAGACTGGAAAGTAATAATTACTTATATATAACATAGAGTTAAATTAAATTAACATGTTTTTAAGAATATCAAACTGATATAACGGAAATAAAAGGCAAAAGGTTTTAATGGTTTTATTATTATACGTGAATTAACAATAACTACAAGTTTAAAATCCACGAATACGTAACAGCTATTTTGAGAGTTGATCTTATGACGTCATCCTATAAGAGTAATAACACATTTTACAAATCTTTATCGACATTTTTGTAAGCAATTTCAGGTAAAAAACATATATCAAAAATAATACGCTTACCTTTAGAAGTGTTTTTTTATACAACGTGTCTCACTAAAATAGGATTTGTGAATGGCTGGATATAAACATATTACATACGGATCATTAACTATTTTAGAAAGTAATACACAAAAACCTGAATACAGCGACTCGTATTTAACAATCATGTTGTACTTACAAAAAATTACATTCAAAACACTTACAAATATTTAAAAAATTTTGCTAACGCAGAAATTACTTTAAATAATTGAATCTTCAGATTACATAAAACTACGCAATTACGCTCACACACACACACACACACACACACACACACACACACACACACATGTGATTCACGTTATATGGATTTTTATCAGTTGGGATTAATAGCAATGTCAACTAAACGTTTTAAAAAAATTTATAATCTGAAATAAGAGTGACGTAATCTAATTTTATTTGAAATTTTAGGGAGAACATCATCATCATCGAGATTTTGAGATACAATCACCTCATCGTCTTCACCTTGAACGATTATATTGTAACAACCTATAAAAGTAGCTAATAACCCCTGACAGCTTTTATCAGACACTATTATTATTATTATTACATGGACATGAGGTTAGCCCTAAATTAACTAATTTCAACACGGCTCTGGAAATGCTGCACACGCTTCAAATCTTTCAGTTCGTTCGCAGAAGTTGTACCGTATTCATTTCCTTCAATTTTTATCTGCATCCTGTTTCGAGACTGTAGTACGTTTTGTAATACACAAACAGAATTTTCAATACTGTGATACGTGTAGCAGTAAAACACATTAGCTAGTTAGTTTCACCTCTATATTATTTTACATGCAAGCCTGACCTTATCATAAATAAATACATCTGTCAAAAAGCTAATTAAACATAACTCCACGGACTGGGCATAGCAAGCAGCGTTTCCAATTATAGCTTTTAGTCAACACAATAGTGCCTACAACTACATACAATCGACTAGCACTGCTTTAGCACGAGGATCAAACGAAAACACGCACGCACGTACGCACGCACGCACGCACTTACGCACGCACGCACATACCCACGCTCGCACGTACGCTCGCACGTACGCACGCACGCACGTACGCGCACACACACACGCACACGCGCACATACGCACACATACACGCACACGCACACACACACACACACACACACACACACACAGAGAGCGCAAAAACACGCAAACGCAAAAACACACTAACACAAAACACGCAAACACGCTAACACAAAAACACGCAAACGAAAAACGCTATCACGAAAACACGCTAACACAAAAATACGCAAACGCGAAGGCATACAAATGCGAAAACACGTAAAACGAAAATACGCAAATACGAAAACACACAAACGAAAACACGCCAACACAAAAAAAAACATGCAAAACGAAAACACGCTAAAGCGAAAACTCGTAAACCTGCAAACATGAATCAAGACGGTGGAGCACCGTTAGGAAAAAAAACAAGTTTATTAACAAAATTGAAGGAAAGCTTAACGTTTGAAAATATATTATTATTATTATTATAAACAAAATTACATCAATATTATTTAATAACATACTTTATCGGTTTTCTTCTTCTTCTTGAACCGTGATTCGTCGCCATCATCATCATGATTTTGAGATTCGCCCTTCTCCCCTACCTCATCGCTCTTCTTTCTCTTCATCACCATCACCTTGGATGTGAGATACGTTCAGCTCAACCACGTCATCGCTTTCATCATTATACGGTTAGGTTCCCACACCATCTCCGGTCAGGGCGCGAAGGCCTGAGAACATGTTGCGAAGCCCTACATGTGTCTTACAAGAACCTCCTTATTAGAAATACAACGTTTTCTCGTATAGATAAAAGATCATCCAACAGCATTTGACCATTTTAAAACAATAGGATCGATAATTTTAATAATTATGCAATTTCCAACATTGTATGCGTGTGGATTTACCTAACTTCCAAGGGCACTGCTTTTAATATAGCCAAAAGGACCTTAATTAGATGACCATCAAAAATAACCCTAAGACCAATCCCAAGTCCAGCTCCAGGTCCAGCCCCAGCACCAAGACCAGCCCCCCACGTGAGCATGTGCAAAGAAGGCTCTAATTAGGGTTGACCCTCGAAAAGAAACCATAAGGTAGCAAATACATGTCCTATACGTGAGCTGTCATAAAATAGGGGTGAAAAAACACGTCCTACACGTGGATGTGTAAAAAATAATTAGGGTTGAAAAAGGGCCTCCGAAAAGAAAGGGTAGAAAATACGGTCTCACACGGGGGTGTGTAAAAAATAGGGGTGAAAAAATACGTCCTACACGTAAGCTAATAAAAAATAATTAGGGGTTGAAAATGCGGTGTCCCACGTGAGCGTATAAAAAGTGAAAGGGGGCGGGGCTTGTGACGTAAAAAAAAGTGGAAGGGATAGTGTCCCTGTTCTACTTTCAGTCTTAATTAGTGAATTTAAATTAGCTGCATTTCCTTTGTGTTCAATTAGTGGACATTGTTCTTTCTGGTAATTAATTAGAAGTTTTCTGGTACTCAAGATGTATCTAAAATTCATAACGTAATAAAAAACTTGTACCTATACATATTTCGCAAAAGGAAATAATTAGCCTTAATGAGTTAAGTTTCATATAATCACATACTATGTAATTATTTCAAAGCTCAAATTTAGCGTTAATAATTTTGACGCATTGAACAGTTTAATAATTCCCGCAAAGGTGCAATTATATTTAAATTAAATTATTGATAAAAGCCTGTTTGTATTATGTAAATCAATAAATCTGTGTTGCATTTTGTAACTGTTTAGCTCTCCAATAAAAATATGCCATTATAACTTATTTAGCATTTTTTTCGCCAGCACGCGATAAACTCGCCGTAAAAAAATCAATTTCAAACCCTATACTAAAATTAAATCTAGCATGAATGTGTATGATATTTTTCTACCTACTTACAATTGAACTATGCACACTATGACTCACAATTCAGTTAAATTTAAAACATTTCCATAGATAACTTGTGTTAGTAACTGTTGGGGAGGATTTGGTTTAAGGTTAAGGGGTGAAGATATAAAAAAAAGTACTGAAAATATAAAGTTTTTAAGGGCTCTTAAATCTTTATACGGTTAATATCGTAAAATTATTATGGAAAACTTGCTTATAAAATGAAATATGGCGGTAAACAGAAAAAAAATCGTCTTTTGCTGAACAAATATAAGAAACCTTCAAATTTTGTAAGCATATGAACACATGAAATAGAATACTGGCTCAAGGGTGATTTTTGCGCTGTTACGATCTGACGTCTTATTGAATATTTCACAATTACTAGTTATAACAATTACGAAACAAAGTAATGGATTTCTGTAAAACAAGTTTCTGTTTTAACTGTAAAGA
Source organism: Vesta saturnalis (assembly GCA_036346205.1). NCBI lineage: Eukaryota > Metazoa > Arthropoda > Insecta > Coleoptera > Lampyridae > Vesta > Vesta saturnalis. The sequence goes on along the minus strand of JARFJB010000559.1, from coordinate 977,953 downwards.
TATCTTGCGTAGAGCAACGCACGATATTTAGGCCTACAAAATGGAAATTTAGAATAATATCCTTTTAGGGTAACTGTGCAATCTCTTTTGCAATATGCGTATAATAAGAATATGCAACGTCATCAAAACAAGGTTGTCAGATAGTCGTTATTAGACATGTAGGTTACCATATTAAAAAAGTCACTTATCTGTCAAAAACATCATAAATACAGTTTATGTCTTTCAAGTCTTATTTAATTAATTACATTAATTTTCAAGGTCTATTTAGATTATACAGGTTGGTACACGGTGGATGGCACATTAGACGTTTCTGGCGAACCAGGCAACTCTGAAAATTTGATGGATGACATATTTGGACATAATGCAGCATTGTCACTTCAATCAGAAAGTAGTAGCAACTTCAATATTTGAAACGGAACACCCTGTATATAATATTATTTTTAGGATCTTCATCAATTTCCCGACAACTTCTCTTAACATTTCCCTACACCTACCTGTAACCGTTTTTGAAATAAAAATTAATTTCAATCTTTTTCGTCGGAAAACACAATCTTTAAAGATGCTGATAGCTTCGAGCTCACTGGTACAATGATATCGAAATTTGGTTTAGAGTAAGCCAATAGTTAGAGGCTTCCCGCGCTTTAGCTAAATCCCATTTACTTCAATACAGGGTGGTTCACAAATGTAGTTATCTTGTTTACTTGAAAAAGTGACAAAAAATGGATTGTTTTAAATGGAACACCCTGTGTATTAATAATAATGTTGTGCCATTATCGTAATAGTATCAACATTTTCGTCCATTTAGAAACTGAAAATACCTTCAGAAACGGTGAAGCAAAACTACTCAAACGAAGTTCTTCGCGCGTACGCATGCACGCTCCCACACAAGCACGCATACGCGCACGCGTACACCGATTAGTTATTAGTTATTTGATTACAACAATCATATTTAATTTAGATCAAACAAATAAGATTAAAATTAAGAACGTAGTTATAAGTTCTTTTTTACAGACTGGTTTTAAATCAACTTTTCTGTTTTGAACCTCGCCTTTATGTTTGAAGTCGTTTTGGTAGACACTGTTTTAAATTACATCTTGTAGATGCATCTTGTTTCTGCATCTAAGATCCTTTTTACAGAAGTTGATCTCCTTGTTTTGAAATGAAACTCTGCTAAGGTCCTAGAGCTAACTGTTAAGGCTTGATAGAATCTGGTTTCAACAGCTTCAAATAAAGCGGAACTAAGTCCCCATTGCTGTTGGGCATTCGTCAACACTGACTTGTTTCCGTGTGCTTTTTTAGTTTCACGCCATCTTGTTTCCGTATGTCTTTTTGGCATTTAGCCCAACTCATCTTGATTTTGTGCGTCTTTTTGGTTTTCCGCCATCTCGTTTGTGTCATTTAGTTTGCACTATCATGTTTCCGTGTGCTTTTTTGTGTTCCCACTATTTTGTTTCCGCCATACTATTTCCGTGTGCCGTTTTGGTCTTCTGACATCTTGTTTCCGTGTGCTTTTTGGCTTTAATCCACTTCATTACTGTGCCTTTTTGACTTAAAGTCAAATCTTGTTTTCGTGGGTCTCTTGGCATTCAGCTATCTTGTTTACGCCATCTAGTTTTCGTGTGCCTTTTTGGTTTTTCGTCATCTTGTATGCGCAATTTCGTTTCTATGTGTGCTTATGGCTTTTCACCATCTTGTTTTTATTGTACTTTTTCGGCATTCCGCCATTCTGTTTCTACCATCTTCTGCACCTTGTTTCCGTGTACCATATTGGCTTTTAACCATGTCTTATTTGCTAATATGCCTCCGATAGGACACAACAGCTGGAGCTCTGCTCTTGACTCCATTTACAACATGTAGTGCTCCGTTACGCCGCTGGGGTGATGTTTCGGTCTACATTTCTAGGCTTCTTTCCTTGCTTTCATGTCCTTTTTAGGTTTTCCGCCATCTTGCTTTCGTGTGCCTTTTTGACTTTCTGCTATCTCGTTTCTAAGTGCCTTTTTGGTTGTCCGTCACCCTGTTTCCGTGTGCCTTTTTGTCTTTTCGTGATCTTGTTTCTGTGTGCCCTTCTAGCGTTCCACCTTCATCTTTTGGTGTATCTTTATGACTGCAGCATTTTGTTTTTTGTGTGTGTTTTGGTCCTCCGCATTTATTTGCACAATCCTGTTTTCACGTGTCTCTTTGCCTTTCAGCCATCTTGTCTTCGTGTACTCTCTTAGCATTTAACTACCTTGTTTGTGCCATCTTGTTTTCGTGTCAATTTTTTTGGCTTTTTGCCACCTTGTTTACTCAGTTCTATTCTCATGCGCTTTATGGACTACCGCCACCTTGTCTCTGTGTGCTCTTTTGAATTTTACCTATTATGCTTCCTTATTCCTTTTTGGCCTAAGGTCCTTACTAATGAAATCAATATCTTGGACTCTTCAATCTTGTTTTTACATCTAAGGTCCTTATGGTACAAAATAATTTGAACACCTTGAAACATTACCTCAAAATACATTTTGTAACTAGCGTCTTGAACCTTATTTCTGCATTTTAGATCCTTTTGACAGAAGCTGGTTTTCACATGCAATCAACATCTCAGGCTTGACTCTTGCTTTTGCATTTAGGATCTAGCTATTTCATATCACCATACTAGACGTGTAGATTGTTTCTACATTTCTTAAGATCTAGCTATTTCATATCACCATATTAAGCATGTAGATTGTTTCTACATTTTTTGACAGAAGCTGGCTTAAACATCATGAAATTAAACCTTCATGCGAACTCTGTTAAGGCTCATTAGCTAGCGGTTGAAATCTGACAAAAATTGGTTTTAACAACTTGAAATAAACGCTTTCTAAGTCTCCCATTACGAACCACTTCCAACTGCTGGGATTTTCTCCTGATCCCCATTTGAAACAGATGGTGCTCCGCTACCCACCTTTGTTCTAGGCTTCATGCCAGCCTGTCTTTGTATGCATTTTGCATTTCTTCCTCTTGTATTCTTGTGCTTTCTAGGCTTTGAACCATCTTGCTTCTATGTGCCTTTTTGACTTAAGGCCCTTGCACACTTTGGATTTAAATTTTACATATGGGGTCCTTTCGTTAAAAGATGGGTTTAAAATCTAAGAAAAAGCATAGGCATGCATTTTGGAACTAGCATTTTGAATCTTATTTCTGCATATAAGATCGTTATGGTAAATTTTCGATTCAAGCTGAAATCAAACATCTTAGGCTTACATCTTGGCTGCATCTAGGGTCCTTTTGCACTTTTTGGATTAGAAGGAAAAGTCTTCTTTTGGTGTCGTTAGAAGTTAGTATACAGTTTGCAACACTCTCTTGCTTTATGATTAGAGGTTCTAACACTACTTTGGGTACATTTTAAGCAATTAGGATTGTGTGAGGGGTCTGTTCTGATAAGGCCATATTTCCAACGTTTCTAACGTGGTACAGTTTTCAGTGCCATCTTATGGTACAGTTAGATCTTATGGGTTAAAAGCAAAATGTAAAGCCCTATTGTGATACAATTGACAACCAGCACTCAGTCGTCTTCTTAATTTTCACTTTTTGATTGATGGGTTTTCTACGAGGTTAAAAAAGAACTCTCACGCAACACGAGTATGAAATCCTTACAGTTTAAAAAGTGCACACTAGAGAGGAAAATCCATGCTTAAAACAGTTGCTACACAAGCAGTCGAATTACTATTAAAGCTGGAAATCTAAGATGTATACAGATATTATCGTGAAGAGAGATTAATTTGAGAAACAATGATGATTTATCGCACAAATTATTTAAAATTAATCCGCTAATTCGCAGATTTGCTATATTCCTTAGGCTATTTGGATAAAGTAATAGTATTGACCTCAAGAAGTACTAGGTGGTTAAGATTTATTATTCTACTGTTGTCAAATTTTGGACGACATAGGAATTGTACAATTTCTTTCAACGGCGATTGTAGTCGCACTTAACCTCAAATTAGAAACCTAACCCTAAATTTGTTTAATTTTAACCATGTTTCTTTCTCTGTACGTGTCTCTGTCTTTGCCTGTGTTTTCGTCGGTCTCCACCTCCTCCGTCCCCGTCTCCGTCTCCGTCTCCGTCTCCGTCTCCGTCTCGCTCTCGGTCTCGATCTCGGCTCCGTCTCGGTCTCCGTCTCCGTCTACGTCTCCGTCTCGTCTCCGTCTCGTCTCGTCTCGTCTCCGTCTCCGTCTCTCGTCTCGTCTCCGTCTCCGTCTCCGTCTCCGTCTCTCGTCTCCGTCTCGTCTCCGTCTCCGTCTCCGTCTCGTCTCCGTCTTCTCGTCTCCGTCTCCGTCTCCGTCTCGTCTCCGTCTCTCGTCTCGTCTCCGTCTCCGTCTCCGTCTCTCTCCGTCTCGTCTCCGTCTCGTCTCCGTCTCTCTCCGTCTCCGTCTCGTCTCGTCTCCGTCTCCGTCTCCGTCTCGTCTTCCGTCGTCGCCGTCTCCGTCTTCGTCACCGTCTCCGTCTCCGTCTCCGTCTCCGTCTCCGTCTCCGTCTCCGTCTCCGTCTCCGACTCTGTCTTGCAAGAATTTATTATTTAAGTATTTAACGACGCTCAAATCGTTTTCTGAAAACATAGGTTGGTAATTTAGAATTTTGTCACCATGACTATGATGAAAATATGATTATTACGTCTCAATCTGTTTAAATGAGCAGCGTTAGTACCTGTACGGCATTCCTAATACCGTTTATATGATTTAACATTCTTGATTATGCAACGCAGTTCCTAGCAAAACGAGATACAAGCTCAGTTGTTTCTAATGTTTGAGGGTTATTGAACTCGTAAACCAGATGGTATTGGAATAGTTCCCGAAACTTAACTGTAGTACTGGTCCACTTTTAATGGGCGGATTGTGTAAAGCTCAATTTCTGTTAAATTAACCCCTTGTGCTGTTTTAAAACTTGAGCGTTGTGTAAATAAGTGTGGGCTATAACGTGATGTCGTCGGACCAAGCGTGACACACACACATACACATTCGCTCTCTCCTGCCAGGTATGTTAACTGTCAACCCTTATCTTTTCTAACAACCGTTTTATTTTCTCATTTTGTAGGACGGTTTGTATTAATGATTTCAGGTGTACTTGATTCAGCCGGTTTATTTCGAATTGTTGCTTTACAGACTGCTTTCTTTATATATGTAATTAATTGGTGTAAGTGTACGAATGCATTTATGCATTAGGTGAATACCTGATTTTATTTAAGATACAATTGAGTGTGTATTGTGTGTTGCTTAAACTGAAATTATTTTATTATGCTTATCTTACTGTTATCTATTTCACTTTAGTGTTAGTTTTATTTTATGCATAACTTAACGTATATTTTGTTTTTCTTTTACTGTATTGATAATATTTGAGAACATGATTTATTTATGACACTATTGTGTGCGTGCGTGCGTGCGTGCGTGCGTGCGCGCGTGAGTGCGTGTGCGCGTGTGCGCGTGTGCGCGTGTGCGTGCGTGTGTCGCGTGTGCGCGTGTGCGCGTGTGTCGCGTGTGCGCGTGTGCGCGTGTGCGCGTGTGCGCGTGTGCGCGTGTGCGTGTGCGTGTGCGTGTGCGTGTGCGTGTGCGTGTGCTGTGCGTGTGCGTGTGCGTGTGCTGTGTGCGTGTGCGTGTGCGTGTGCGTGTGCGTGTGCGCGTGCGCGTGCGCGTGGTGTCTGTGTGTGTGTGTGTGTGTGTGTGTGTGTGTGTGTGTGTGTGTGTGTGTGTGTGTGTGTGTGTGTGTGTGTGTGTATTCGCGTGTGTGATTTCACTGTTGCACCTTTGCTTTTCTTTGTTCTACTTTAATTTATAAATGTACTTAAAAGTTTCTTATTGATTAATAAACTGTTTTTTTATAACTAACACATGGTATCATCTATTCCTATCCCATACAATTAAAATAGTATAGCCTTTCACCGGCTGTTATCAGACTTGGGTTTTGCGAGGAATTCAATACTAGGCTTATAAATAAGATCTAAGCTTTTAACTATTGCAAAGAAAATCAACTTTAAGCAAGCAGATAATTTGAGTAAGATAAGTACACGGATTCCTTCTTTCGAGAATACAAAATTTGACATGGTCTGGTTTAAACATTATTGGTCCTAAATTTGTGAATTTCTACTGTTGCATTAATAGGTCTCCTAATAATAGTAACTTTTAGGACTTCTTCTATTACCTTAGTTTCAATCTTCCGAAATCTCAATTTTGAGAGATTTCAACGTAAATAAATCTAACTGGCCCCAATATTCGTATAATACTAATCCTGTTGGTCATAGAGCAGAAACAGTCGCTATTTGATGTGATCTCACGCAAACGATTTCTGAACCCACAAGAATCCCTAATAACCCTAACCATACTCCACATCTTCTAGATCTATTTCTTACATCAAACCCACTTGTTTATAAAACGTCAGTTCTTTTTCTACTAGTTCCATCTGACCATTCTCTAATAGAAATAACATTTACTCTTCCTAATTTCACTGTTGTTTGCAACACTGGTAAAATCTGGAGGTGTTTTAAGCAAACTATATCGAGTGATTTACGAGGTTTCTTTGCAATCTGCCTATGCTGTAAGTCGTCCTCATCTTTGGACTCTTTCGGTATCGAAAGTTATCTTATGGGCATACATGCCCAAAAAACAAAATCATGTAGGTTAATCCCGTTTTCAGCCTTGGTTCTATAAGGCTTGTGCTGATGCAATATTTGAAAAATAAATTTTAAACTAAATGAAGATCTAATAAACGGCCGAGAGGCATGCAGATTACATTGTTGCTAGAAATGCCCGCAAAAATGTTATCGCTAAAGTTCAAAAGTTGTTTGAACATCAGAAATGCGATGAACTAGTTACATGTCCTTTAGGCAGTCGTAAATTTTGGTCTTTAACCAAACCATCAGTAAAAACTTTGGTACATGTTCATTTCCCCCCATGACACTCTTTGACGGATCTGTACTTGTTGATTCTCTAGACAAAGCCGATCATTTTATGGATTTATTTACATCAAACTCGTGTCTTAATGATTTTATAGTCACCTCTTCCTCATACACGATAAAAACAATTCATTTTCGGATAAGGTCCTAGAATAGATCATCAGTAGGTTTGATCTCATTAAAGTGATTGGCCCAGGCAGTGTCCCATTGTCTTAATGTAATCCTATCTAAGCTTTATTCGACTTCTATGTTTTCTGGGGAATTTCCTTCATCTTGGAAGTTGTTCCTAAAAAAGGCAATAATACCGATCCCTTCAACTACCGACCAATTTCCATCACTTCCCATCACTTCCATTTTCTCTAAACTTAAGGAAAAAAAGCCATGAATTAGCAACTACTCTCATTTCTTGAAGCTAACGAACTTTTTAGTGACCACCAATATGGTTTTAGGTAAAATCGTTCAACAGGTGATCTTTCATGTGTGAACCAAGTTTGGAACAATACATTAGAACAATCAGGTGAAACAGTTGTAGTCGGTTTAGATATCTCGAAAGTATTTGGCCAAGTTTGGCATAAGTGTTTGCTCGCCAAACTCACCTCGTTTGGTTTAAGTGATACGCTCATCAATTGGGTTCCTAGTTTTCTAGTTCAAAAGACCAATACGTGTTGTAGTTTATGGCTTCTTTTCAAGAGAAATTCGTACTAACGCGGGCGTGCTACAGAGACCAGTTATAGAGCCTACACTTTTTCTGCTATACATAAATGATCTTCAACGACTAACTGGGTCCATTGCTTTTCTGACGACAGCGCTCTTCATTATAGTTCATCTCAGTCTACTCATAATGGTAACCAACCTTCTATCTCAAATCAAAACCGTAAAGCTAAAATGGCAATTTCAATCAACAAAGACATTCAATGTATATTCGAATGGGGAAGTAACAATCTAGTTCAATTTAACGCTAATAAAACTCAGTGTTGCCTGTTTCAATTCATTATCCCTCTATCCATCCTCCTAAGTATTCCTGAGTGCTTTAGCACGATAGGCCTAATTTAGCCTGTTCAGGTCGACAATCATAAAAAAAGCATGAATGGCTCAGATCTTAAGCGTTCAAACTCTATTACTATGAACTATAATAATGAATTGCTCACCACTAACCCTGGAGAACTCGCGCTATGAGTATTTCTCTCACTTGATTAGGAAAGTGTCTTAATTTGAACGTGAGTGGGCGTTGTAGCACAACCTTTATTCTAGCTGATTTTATGGTCATATATTGAAAGTTAGACACTTTCATGTAACGTTTGCTCTGATAATATTGCGCGTTTAGTAAGATTTGCTGCAGGAGACCTTAGAGTGTGAGCACCTTATGCTAGTGTTTACGTTTGGTAAAATCTTTTGAAACCAAAGAATATTATTTGATTTACTGGTCACATTGTAAGTGAGTTTATCTTGTGTGTTGTAAATTGTGACAAGTATACATAAAGTGTGAGAACTTTACTCACTACGCGATTGTGCACGTTACTGGAAACAAATTTATTACTTACCTTTTGTAAGTATCAATAGAAACTATTACGTGTTACGGAAATAGTATACATTTTTAAAATCTTTAAAACATCAGTCGAGGTAAAAAAAAACTTGTAGAAATGGAGGGACAAAGTTTGAAGAAATGCAACCGGAAGTGCCGACATGGTTGGCAGTTGAAGAGCAAGAAGTTATTAACGATAACCAAAACCTTCATGAGAAAGAAAGTGACGCTGCAAGTAACCACAGCAACCTAAGACAGATTCTGAAAAATCTGATGATGATAGCATAGTTGATGAGGGAAATGTCCCGGTACGTTACGTTGGTAACGTATTTGATGATGCACCCTCCTAGGTTAAATGGACGTACTTCTAAACATAGTATTTGCATAAACACCCAGCTAATAAAAAAAGTAGGAAATGCAAAATCAATTAGAGAACTCTGGGAGTTGCTTTTTTCCGACCATATCGTAAAGTGTAAAAATATTTACCTTGGTAAGTTAACGCCCAATTACTCCCGCAAGAGATTGTCGTCACACATATTGTAGTAAAATATATGCTCTACTCGGGATTTTATATATGACGGGGATTAAAGAGTCGCAATATTTAGACAGAGAGCTGTGGGCAAATTATATTAGCGCACCCGATTGTTTTAAGCTTACAATATCTAGAAAAAGGTTTCTGGTTTTGCTAAATGCGATGCGATTCGATGACATCAATAGTAGGCTAAAGAGACAGAAGCATCACAATCTAGCCGCAACCTGTGCAGTTTTCGTAGAGTTTATCATTTAGTGTAGAGATAATTAACTACTACACCGTGGATGAAATATTGGGAAGCTGCAGATGGCACTACAAATTTGGGCAGTATATGGCTAATAAACCGACAAAAGATGGTTTAAAAATGTGGGTATTGGTAGATTCCAGAATATTTCATACGTGCAGTTTGGAAACTTACCACCCGATAAGCCCGTCAGCGTGGATAATTTAGCAAGCGCCGTTGTCAAACGAATAACTTTAGGCAGTCGTAAATTTTGGTCTTTAGCTAAAGCCATTAGTAAAAACTTTGGAACATCTTCATTTCCCCCCGTGACATCTATTGACGGATCGGTAGTTGCTGATTCTGTAGACAAAGCCAACGTTTTTGTGGATTTGTTTGCATCAAACTCGTGTCTCAATGATTCTGGAAAAGATGTGCCCTTAGTTAACTCTTCTTCATACGCTATGAAACCAATTCATTTTCGGTACAAGCTCTTGGAATCGATCATCAGTAAGCTTGATCTCAATAAGGTGACTGGCCCAGATGGTATCCCAGCTATTGTCTTAAAGAAATGTTCCCCGAACTAGTACCAGTCCTATCTAAGCTCTATAGGATCTCTATGTCTTCTGGGAATTCCCATCATCATGGAAGTTAGCAAATGTTCAACCTATTCCTAAAAAGGCGATAAGACCGATCCCTCAAACTACCGACCAATTGCCATCACTTACATTTTGTCTAAAATCTTGGAAAAAGCCATCAATCAGCAACTGCTCACGTTCCTTGAAACTAACAAACTCCTTAGTGACCACCAATATGGGTTTAGTCGTTCAACAGGTAATCTTATTTCATATGTGACCCAAGTTTGGAACAATACAGTAGAGCAGGCCGATGAAACAGTTGTAGTCGCTTTAGATATCTCAAATGCATTTGACCAAGTTTGGCATAAGTGTTTACATGCCAAACTCACCTCGTTTTGGTTAAATGATACGCTCACCAACTGGGTTTCTAGTTTCCTTGATAAAAGACGAATACGTGTCGTAGTTGATGGCTTTTTTCAAAAGAAGTTAGCATTAACGCGGGCGTACCACAGGGATCCGTTATAGCGCCTACACTTCTTCTGCTGTACATAAATGACCTTATTTCTTCAACAACTAACCCCATCCATTGCTTTGCTGACGATAGCACTCTTTACTGTAGTTCATCTCAGTCTACTCATAGTGATAACCCACCTTCTATGCCAAATCAAGAAATTAAAGCTGAAATGGCAAATTCAATCAACAAATACATTCGACGTATTCTCGAATGGAGAAGCAATAATCTTGTTAAAATTTAATGCTAACAAAGCTTAGTGTTGCCTTGTGTCCGCCAAAAAAGATCGATCATTTCCTGTTGTAAGAATGAATGACTCAGTTCTTAAGTTTTCAGACTGTATTACTCTGTTGGGTATGACTGTATCTTCAAATCTCTCATGGGTTGACCATTTTGTGTCAGCTACCAAAACAACTGCTATACAACGGTTATTGTGCTGCTGAATTATATTCTTTGATACCATCTCTGGCTATCTTTGGAAGAAACGCCCGGTTCGCTCATTCACATCATCAGTATGCGGTACAAATCTCCACTTGTCGTAACAAACGGGCGCAATCCACATTTTTCTACACGGCTTCTAAACTCTGGAATGATCTACCTAGTTCCTGTTTTCCTCTCACTTATGTTATGAGAAAATTTAAGGTAACTGTTCATAGGCATCTATTGGCAATTCATTATCCCTCTATCCATCCTCCTAAGTATGTCTGAGTGTTTTAGCAGGATAGGCCAAATTTAGCCTGTTCAGGTCCACAATCATAAAAAAAAACTGCACAAATTCTTAACACTGGAAAGATCGTTGCTATGGACAACTACTTCACTTCGATACCTCTAGCTAGGGATATGTTCAAAACGAGAACAGCTATAGTTAGAAGATTGCTGAAGAATAAACGGGAGTTGCCTCCAGTTCTTGTAAACGTTAAAGATCGTCCCTTGAGGAGTAGTATTTTCACTTGTCAAGAAAACATAGTTGCTGTTTCCTACAAACCTACATTTCACTCTCGCGACACTATAGACGTACAATCGAGTGAGCTTATGAAACCCAAAATGATCACTTTTATAACGTGACTAAGGATAGGATAGATGACGTAGATGAGCTAAAAAGCGTGTATTCCGTAACAATTGTTTGTTGTAGATGACCAATGCGATTGTTTTTTACGATGTTGGATATTGGGGACATCAACTCATAAATAATACATAATAGTAACACAGATGGGATCCAAGATTGAGCAATTTTGTTAGAAGTATTAGCAGAGGATTTGACCAAAGTATATATTATTCAACGTTCGTCCTTATGAATCTACCATTGTCATTACGAACGCGAATTAGACAAACATTACAAATTCCCGCAAGGGAACGTGCAGTATATACATCATATTTTTGTCGATTTTGTCTCCCAGGCGTAAAAACAAAAAAAGTAAAAACATTACAATGGGTGTACTATTGCAATATGTACAGAGCATGCGATATACGTTTGCACCACGTGCAACACAGGAGATGAGGATAACGGACAATAGGGACCGCATTAAATTCAAAGCCAGATACTTTATTTTAGTTTAAATGTGGATTATGTCAAGTTTTTCAGACAGTGAGTCAAATAAAACTTACATTAAGTTTTAACTATTATTATTTGCAAAGACTGACACATAAGCTTCAAATCACAATATTATGCTACTAGTTAGTGTAAGAAAAACCCTCAATACGCGAGTTCTTGCGTGATTCTACCTAACACGAGTTCTCTAGGGTTAAAGAAATTGCTGCATACAATGGGTTTTCCGATTAAGTATTTATGAATATAATTAGTAAACAAACACATAGGATGAGAGTTAAAAATGTAACTACATAAGGTCACGCTAAGGAACAAATAGCAACAACGTATGTAAAATTACCAAACCGTTCTGCTTATAGATAAGGTCTATCTAAAATCCTTAATTTGAAAGCAGTCACTACTTCAGATAATAGTTTTCAAATCATTTAGTAAATCCAAAAGATCAAGGGTTCAAGCAGGACAAGTCTGGAATTTATAACATTAATTGTACAAATCGTGAACAAATATATGTGGGGCAAACTAAACGATCTATCAAAATTCGCTTGAAAGACATTTAATTCATATAAAATGCAAGCGTTTGGACAAATCTGCCGTATCAAACAATGTTAGTAATAAGCACGAACTTGATTGTTATGAAAATTTAGAGATCTTCAAAAACAAACAAATCCTAATGAATAATAACGGTTAAGGATCTTTAGCTTACTCAGAACTTATTAAACTTTCACTATCACCAGATAAGCAACACTGATAGTATATATATATATATATATATATATATATATATATATATATATATATATATATGGTTGATTTTAGGTTTCCGCGAGTATAGTATGAAACACTGTTGTTTATCCGGGTGTTGTCTCGCGTCTGCTGGTGATGCTTCTGACTCCTGCCAGTACAAAAACGACGTTTCGGCAAAGTCTCATTTGCCATTTTCAAGTTTTCTCCTTCTCCAACTGATTTGTTCGGCTCCGTGTTACTCGAATCGAGTCAAATACACTACCTTTTGACGGATAACTGAATTTCAACCCCTTGTCAGGCGGTGACCCCGGGGTTTAGAAGTAATGATACTTAAATTAAGTTTGTAAGATCAAAATTTTATTCAATGGATACAAACATACATTGAAAAAAAATCTGTGTAATTTGTTTATTAGATATTAATTGCAAATTTAAAAAAAATATTTCTGTCTTTTTGTTTTTAAATGTATTGCAACTGACATGTAATAATAGATAAAATTTAGAAAATTCTACCGAGTGTCCCAATAAAATGTACACACTCTTTAACAGTTCATAACAACCACACTTTTTTTTTCAGTTGTCACTGCTTAAAATAATGGCTGGAGTCAGACTAAACTTTGAGGGAAGAAAATTCATTCTAAAGTGCTACTGGAAGACTGAGAACGTAAGTGAAGTGCAAAGACGGTTTAGGATGGAGTTTCAACGAGATGCACCAACGAGACTCACAATTACTCGTTTGCGAGATAAGTTTGAGGAAGAAGGAACTGTTAAGGATGTCCATAAGAACCATTCCGGAAGACCACGATCATCCACCAGCCCCCCAGGGGAAGGAGAAGTCAATCAGAGATTTCAGCAATCACCTAGAAAATCTGTCCGGCAAGCGGCTCGTGAGACAGGAGTTTCAAAATCGAGCGTCCATCGCATTTTGAAGCGTGCCAAGTGAAGTTTTATTCCTAGATTAGTGCACGCTCTCAATGAAGATGATTATGACCGCAGAATCCAATTTTGTGAGTGGTACCAAGGAAAATGTACAGAGAACAATCAATTCCCATACCAGTTTGTTTGGAGTGATGAGGCTATGTTCAAGTTAAATGGTTCAATAAATCGTCACAATTGCACCTACTGGGCAGCTGACAATCCTCATGTGACAGTGGAACACCATGTGAACTTACCAGGGGTTACAGTGTGGTGTGGTTTGTCAGCATTTGGTTTAATTGGACCTTTCTTTTTTGATGGTACCGTGAATGGTGCAAATTACCTCAACTTGCTACAAGAATCCGCTATGCCACGCATCCAAGAGATATTTAGGAATGAAGAATGGTACTTCCAGCAGGATGGAGCACCTCCCCACTATCATCGTGACGTAAGGGCCTATCTTGATGGCCACCTGCCAAACAGATGGGTTGGCAGAAGAGGAAGTACCGAGTACCCTCCACGTTCACCGGATTTGACCCCCATGGATTTTTTTCTGTGGGGGCATGTTAAACACAATGTTTACACTACAAAACCAGCTACAATCGATGAGTTGAGAGCAGCTATTGAAAGAGAATGTGCCGAAATACCAATTGAAATGATTAGGAACTTTTTGGATTCAATCAATCAGCGTTATCAGCTGTGCATGGACCACAATGGCCAACAATTTGAACATTTTCGATAATTGACTAGTTTCTACATTTGTTAACATTATTTTCATTTTTGAAAGTTTTCTGTATTATAATAATTGTTAGTGTTATAGTCATTTAAAGAGTGTATACATTTTATTGGGACGCTCTGTATTAAAGTGACCTCAGAAGTAAGGTCAGATAATATTAAAAGTTAAAATATTGAAATAGAATAAATAATAAAATAAATTTAATTTAATTTAAACAAACGAAAAAGCACATTACAAAGACAATTACATTGAAAATACTCGTAATAAAAATAAATTATTATTAACAGCTGATCATATCAGCCTATTATTAACAGTTGATAATTGTAACAATACATTGGTGTGTAATAAACAATGGTAACATTATTTAATGTTTGTGGTTATTTATTTTGATTAGTTGGATAAGTATTTTTGTCGTCCTCTACCTGAAATTTACCAGCAGCTTTTCGTTTCCTCCTTTTACTGTTCTTAATTTTGTTTTGTTCTTTTATTTTTAATAATTACAATTATGTCACTTAGTGAACAGGAAAGGACCACACTTTTAATGATGAGAGGCTTTGGTAACAAAATTAGATCGTATCAAGAAGTACGTGATTTGTTCAATGTGATATTTAACAATCGTGACCCTATTTCAAAAACCATACAACGATTCCAAGAAACACGAAGTGATACTAGCAGAATAAAACAAGGTAGGCCTAAATCTTCAACAGATGATAACAAATCATTACAAATTCTGCAATCATTTGTTGAGAATCCTCATTGCTCGACTCGAAAAGTAGCTCAAGAATATGACATCAGCCAAAGCTCAGTGATTAGGGCATTGAGAAATGCACACTTCAAACCAATCAGAATACATCTGGTGCAAGAACTTAATGAAGATGACGTTCTTAGTGAATGGCAATGTTAATCGCCACAATTATCGGGATTGGTCTGATGAGAATTCACACTGGTATAGTGAAGCTTTGTAACGGTATAAACGGGTGGTAGAACGGGATTACAGATAAATTGGCCTTTTTGCCCCGACTAGCCAACGTATGGGTGTAGGTCAGATGTTAAAAAAAAAATTGCACATCCAGAATAGTAAATCTTACGTAAGTCAAAATAGGGGATGAAGACAAAATCGAAGGTTTGGGCGCCAGAATGTTTAGTAGTCAAAATAAGGGTTGTCGTGCCAAAATTACGAGTACATAGCGTGTCTAAACATACAAAAAACATACGCTTACCTATCCGTAATCAATCCCAGGTGTGCTGGACAGCAACTCAGCAAACTACCTGAAATCGGGCTTCAAAAAAAACACTTCACGCTTGTCAAATAAAAGCGTGATAAACACTCAATAAATTTACGTTACTACACCTCAGTGTAAATAATTAGGCATTAAATAGTAATCAAAACAAAATACCTAATAATAAACTGGACAACTATACTTAAGCGTCTTTATGTCGCTAACATGACATCATACACAGATAATTCCACTATTTATTTAACGTACTTAATTTTCTATTATATTTTACGGAAATCAAACGAAATAAACCTTAATTAAACTTATAGACAACTATTTACAAATAAGCGTTAATCAAACTTCTATAAACGGGAAATAATAAGGAAAAAACAACCTAAATTTCGGAATAATAATTTCACAAACAAAGAATCTAAAGCTCACCACACACCTACCATCCCTAAAGGTCGCTACACACGTTAAAACAAATTTACTATAAAACATAACTTGACAAAAAAAAATATATGTGTATACGGAATCTAACTAAGTACATAAGACTACAAACAAAATTACCCAATACGTATACAGGGTGTTCAAAATACCCTGACAGCTTATTCTCTGTATCTAGTCAAAGTAAATGTATGGGCAGGTATTGTTGGTGGACGATTGATAGGGCCTATTTTTATTGATGGAAATTTAAACTCAAAGCTATACGAAAGGAAATTATTCCAAGAATTCGAGACATTGTTGACCCCAACTTCCATAATATTTGGTATCAACAAGATGGCGCCCCATCTCACTACGGCATTCGGGTACGCTAAATTTTAAATGATGTTTTTCTTGGAAGATGGATTAGACGAAGAGGTGCAACAGAATGGACAGTGAGATAACCCAACTAGACACCATTGGATTACTTTCTATGGGGCCACTTAAAAAGTATCGTTTACTGTAGTAAGCCACAAAATACGAATGTGCTACAAAATAATATTGAAGAAGCAGCACAAACTTTTACTGGGGAATCATTAATGCAGTGTCATCATTTTACAACAAACTGGCACACTGCCAAATGACAGAAGGCGGACATTTCGAGCATCTGTTAAATTGAAATGTAAGTTCTTCTCAATGAATTTTTGTATTCATACAATAAAATTTTGATCTTGCAAACTTAATTTAAGTATTATACACAATTTTTATTTATGCCGTTGTTCTTGCTTTAAAAAGGCCTTTAAAATAAAGTCCCACACAGTGGGTGTTTCCATTTAAAATATTTCAGTTACAACTCCTGGGTCACCCCCTCAGAAGAGGTTGAAATTCAGTTGTCCGTCAAAAAGTAGAGTATTTGATCAATAACTTATCCTGAAAGTTCCAATATTATATGTAGAACAGTTTCCAATTTATTGAGGTGTTTCCATACATATGGTTCACCCTGTGTGTGTGTGTGTGTGTATGTGTGTGTCTATATATATATATATATATATATATATATATATATATACATACATATATACATATATATATATACATACATATATCATATTTATATATATATATATATATACACTTAACCTTTTCTCTTTAGTATAACCTAAATCCAAAGAGTCAGTGCGCTACGTATAGTGGTGTAGATACAGTGAATTTTCAAAGTCGACAAGTTGTTTGAACACTGGAACTAAACCGAGAAAATTTTCGCGCAATAATTTTTTACAACCTTCGATGACAATTATTTCAGCAAAAATGCCTCGCCGAGTTGGTTTCTGTTTTCGTAAATAAAGCACTACATCAGCCCAAAATTTCTGGGTGGTATGGAGAATTCAAACGTGGACAGATGGGTCTTATCGACGATCCAAGGGCAGGTGCACCAAAAACGATTGTCACCCAGAAAAATATCGCTAGGGTCAATTGGTGTCAAAAAACTCTGGACCGCTTCAACGCAGGAAATTAAAAACGTGTACAGCATCGTCAGTGGTGATGAAACGTGGATTTACTCATATGAACCCAAAAATATACGCCAGCCGTCTGTTTGGGTGTTCCAAAGTGAAGAAAAACCTACAAAAGTAATCCGTTCTCGAAGTGTATACAAAAGATGGTCGCGACATTTGTGTCAAAAGCAGGTCATGTGGCAACAATTCCTCTGCAAGATCAAGGAACTGTCACTACCGATTGGTATACGACCATTTGTTTGCCGGAAGTCATCGCTGAGCTTCGAAAAACCAACCCGCAACGATGAATCATCCTCCACCAAGACAATGCAAGTTCGCATACAACGTCGATTGTTGGACCATCCTCCGTACATTCTCGACCTAAGTCATAACGATTTCGTGGTCACAAGTTTTACTCGCCAGAGAAAGCATTCGACGCCTTCAAGAACGTCATTTTCACTGTACCAACGAACGTGTCGAATAACTGCTTTCAGAATTGGTTCGAGCGCATGCAAAAGTGCATTGATCTTCTTGGAGGATACTTCGAAAGAGAATAAAGTCTTTAAAAGCTATCTACTGTTTTATTCCAGCTCAACACTTAACACTTAAAAGACAACCCTCATGCTATATATATATATATATATATATATATATATATATATATATATGAAAATGGAGCTCAACATCAGCAGATCTAGAAAAAGACAAGACTAACAGTAGAAGCCGAAAAAAGTATATATAAGAGATTTTCTTTAGTTCGTCCTAGTCGACTGCTGATGATAATTAAATCGAGTTCGCTGTTTCATAATTTTGTATAGTACGAAGGTGTATTTTTTTGTTAAGTTGGTATACTTGACAAATATCTAGTCCACGTATTTTCACTTTAACTTAACCTCAACATGTGGAATGTCAATATTAACCTATTTATTCGAATTTTAAGTTTTTGTTCATGTAATGAACCTGACTGCTTCAACCTCTGTACGTCCAATAATCTAATAGGAAAGCCACTGTGACATATAACCCAAAAAATAGAATTTAAATCAAAATTGTAGCTTATACTTCTTTGAATTAAGTACCGTAGAGTGGGGTTACTTGCAACACCTTTAGACTTAATGGTTAGTTGCGGAAAACTGTAAAACATTTCAAATAATTTAAATTATTCATAATCTGTATAGAGGTTTATAAAACTAGTTTCAGTTATCAGCAAAACATATTTAAAAATCTGGAAATACTTTTTTAAAATAATACGAAGTGTTCTAAGTTTCCCTCCATTCGGAAAACTTGGAACGGGTATGTATTTTTAATGTATATTCACAATTATAATCTAGATGGACAAAGAAAATGCAATAAATTAGTAAAGGATTATTCTAATTCATTTTTGGAGTAAATAAAAACAAAGTTAAAAGATACATATTTATTTACGAATAATATATTTTCTTTACCATTTTCATCCTCATTTACAATATTCTCATTATCACTAGTTTCTTCAAAATCAAAAACGGTATCTGGACTAACTGAAGATTCTGAATCATGTATAGATATTTCTGCTTCAGAAACAGAACTAGCAGAAGATTGGGAGTCATTCAGAAGTGTTTTCGACTTAACTTTTTGAATTGGATCGGAAACAATTTTTCTGGCTTCTACTGTTAGTCTTGTCTTTTCTGGATCGGCTGATGTTGAGCTTCATTTCCATATCGCATAGTCGTAAGTTGTTTTGTTAAAGCAGTATCTGCAGCGTATTCATCTGCTGTTATGTTCTGGTCTGCAATCCTCTTTAAAACCTGCTGCTTATCCAAAGGATAAATTCCGCATGCACGGAATCCTGATTTTATTATTTCTTCTTGACTATGTTCCATACCATCAAGAGAGCTGGAAATTGAGCATTTGGAATAGTTCCTTGGTGCGATAATTTTCACTTTAGTAATGTTTTCCTCCATGCAACTTTTAACGGCCGAAAGAAAGATACATCCAAAGGCTGACAAAGGTGTGTTGCGTTAACAGACAAAAGGATAAATTTAATGTTGTGTTCTTGACATTTCTTAATAAGACTTAGAGCAAGATGGCTGCAAAGGTTGTCGCCAATCATAGTTTTGGGGCCTGGTCCTAACGTTTTGAAATATGGGAGTATTACAGTCGTAAACCATCATCAAACACTTTTGCATCCAGCCAGCCTCGTTTGGTTCGATTTTATCGTGCGTTCTTAGGCTCACGATCTCTCCAAGTGTCGTATAAATGATCAGCTTTATATATAACGTACCGAGGTAATAATTTGCCACTAGCAGTACAAGCTGTAGCAGTAGAAGTACTCATTTTCAACGTTTTGCCTGTTTCGATCTTTTTTGACCAACACTTTAGGACGGCCATGATCATCGGTGATACTATCAAGTTCATTTTTTAAATTTTGAAAATATTCTGTAATCATTTCAGAAGACACTCGGGCTTGACTTCCTTTGATGTTTTGTCTAAAACGATTTAATAGTTCTGGATGTCTCTCGCGAAAATGATACACCCAGGTCTTCCCAGGTTTAAAGCGACTCTCTCTTCTACAACATTCCTCAAGATAAGAATATATTACATATTGTAAATCTTGGGTCGGAAGAGGAAATCCCCATTTAGCAGCACAAATAATTCTTCCAAAACCAAATCCTCCTCATACGTTGTTAGAACTGTAGGGCCGCCAACAGCTTTCGTATTTTTATTGGCTACTTTTCGAGATAACGTAGTCAATGATATTTTGTATTTTTTGGAGGCCTGTCGCATAGAAATAGTTTTGCTTTTTATTTCTTCTAATCCTGCCGCTAGACTTTCCGAAGAATATTTGGCATATGTTCTTCGTGCAGGATTTTTTTTGCGGTGTCTTGGTATTTTTCTGTAACGAAATACTATATTTGGATCATAAAAAAAACATTTCTGCCAACTTGGAACACGTGTTCCATGTTTTCGTGCAATTTGGGCAAGTATACAAATTAGGGAATATATAAAAGTTTTGGCAACACAGCTTGGAATTGCGGAAATGTACGGACTATTTCTCAATGATAATAAATAAGATACATAACCTACAAAATATCATGCAAATTGACTAAACGTGAATAGATGTTTTATGAGAAGTTTTTTAATGTCAGTTTTCTGTATTAATGTTACCTTTTCATTTATGCTCAGAGAACACACGAGTGTGGAAAGATTTATAATTTCATGTAATTGAGCTTCAAGCACATGTACCTAGTAATCTATACATACTCACACAACATAACAATTATTCACATTGTTGCCAGTTTTCTAAAAAAATATAAAAGTTGAAGTTTTGTTCCAGGTTACCCCAGGTAATCCCACTCTACGGTACTGCAAAGTACTTACTTCTGGATAACGACAAACAATGATTTTTGAAACCCTATTCATACAAAAACCAATTTCGCATTAATCAAGCCACTGTGATAGAATTTAACCCCAACATTATAAATTAAATTCGAATTTTTGAATCTTGAATAAATTAAGTCTAAATAAGTATTAAAGCTTTTGTCAATTTAGACCTAATTATGATGAATAATACTTTTCAAAAACCTATTTTAACCTCGAAATTAAAATTTAAATGCTAAGGTTTGTTTCTGCTTACATTTATACCAAAAGGGCCTTTGCTAACTCCTCACACAACTTAAAGTTTTACATAATAGCAGTCGTACCGTGGAACACGAAGATTCAGACGCGTTTTGAATGGTTCTTAAATAATAAATTTACTTCAGTAGACCTAATTACAAATTGTGGTCTGTGTGATAAGCAGCGTTTTCCTGAAAAGGAAATAATCTGTAATTATAGTAAATGTCATTTAATTACAAGTTTTGTTTGTTCGGGGCTTTTACATACAAATATTAAGCTCATGAAAAGTGACAAAGGAAAGCTACCCTTCTTTGTGATTTTTTCGCCGAATTCCAGGAGGAATAAAAAACCCACTAATAAACTTGAAAAATTCAAAACCAAAACCGCGTTACCTCATGACTTAATCCAGAATATTTTAAATGAGTGAAATTATACATATTCTAGTCATTAACTTTTCACCCAAAACCTAAAAATAAAAAAAAGGAGATTTTGAAGCATGTTAACTTACAATATATATATATATATATATATATATATATATATATATATATATATATATATATATATATATATACAGTGACCGGCATAAAGTTGGATACAAATGGAAAAACTTTTATTGTTCATTTATCAGAAAATTTTATTCTTGATAAAAGTGCCTGCTCAATTGCAAACCTAAAATGGAGTTAAAGAAACTTGAATATCTCGTTTCTCGTACGAGGGAGATTCAAAAATGTGAATGCGGCTCAAGAGTAAAGTAGCCTTATTTTTCAAAATACACAAAAATGTCATTTTAAAAAGTTGTTTAGAATTGAAAAAATATATCAAATATGCAATTTCAGCGGGCTTCTCTAAGCAATGTCTATGACGTTTTTCCTTTTATTTTTCTACCATCCCTGTATTTTTCTGGAAACAAAATATTTCGGAGATAAGTTATTTTCTAATGGAACAACAATAAGTTTTATTTGCCCCATAAGTGGCAAATTAGGTTAGTCGCAATTATCCCTAAAAATACTTCAAGTTTTGTATCGAATGAGGAAAACTACATATTCCTTCAAGATTATACCCAGCAAATGTGAGGGGATTATAGAGAATGTCAAAACATTTAAATTTTAACACTTTGGAATAACTCTTTATGTACCTTTCTGAAACATTGAGTTATAATAAAACAATCTTTAAATCTCAAGAAAGAAGTTTTATTCAAAATATTGGAATAACCTACATTAATCGATAATGGAACACAAACATAAAACAAAAGGGTGAAAAAAAGTTACCTATACCATTATCATTCAATGTGGTGTCCACCGTTCTCTAAGCAAAGTTTTGTACGTTTGTGCATTTCTCAACATTTACTGTTACTGTTACTGTTCGAATACAATTTTTAATTGTATTTTCCAAATGTTGAATATCTCTGAATGGTCGCTGTTTATAAACTTTCTCCTTTAAATATCCCCATAGGGAAAAGTCAATTGGGGTGATATCGGGCTATCTTGCAGGCCGTGGATTGTTGGAATATCTTGCAATCCAGCGATTAGGAAATTTTAGGTCCAACCATGACTTTACCGCCACCGTTGAATGAATAGATGCTTCATATTGTTGGAAAAACATGTAGCTTCTGGTTCTCAGAGGTAGATTATCCAAATAATTTAATAAATATGTCTAAGAAAACTACATTTTTTAAAATAACTCGGAAACGCGATGTTCAATTGTTTTTCTGTTACCACTACGTTATTCAGCGGAAGAAAGACCTCGTAGCTTCAATAATAAAAAAGTTAGCAGTAGTGCAAGCTTGAATTTGATCACCGTGTGATCAGCGTTCTGTACATTTACTTAGTGGGATATGTCCAATCGTATGGCGTGAATATGATTTTTTAGTTGCACTCATAAGCGGCTCGTTTGGGCGGGGTATTGGACATTGTTATTCATAAGTGTTTTGTTTTTCAAAATTTCGCAATTTTAACATAAAATTTAAAAAATTTCGATTTTTTCATAAAAGAATGATATTCCTGTCTAAAGTCGCTACGACGCACTGTTTTCGAAATAAATCGATTTGAACTTTTCATGTGTTAATCATACTTCTATAAAATTAACTAAGGAATTCATTTACAATTATGAAAGATTGCTATGGAAATAACTAGTATTACAGATACTATTTGAGGTTAAAGTGTCAAGTGTCAAGGTTAAGTGAAAATTTTTTTATTGTTTAGTTACATTACCGTAAATACAAAAAGTTGAATACTGTTAGCATGGTTTCGTTTAGTAACGAAGAATGTGCCGATATGCATTTAGTGTATGGTAAAATGCAATGCAACGCTCGGGCAGCAGCACGTAGATATGCAGATGAATTTCCAGCTAGAAGACATCCTGCTCCTAAATCGGGATGATATTTTAATGGAAATTGAGTACAATCCCGAAATAAGCGTAAGAAGGTTGGCTGCAATGTATCCCAATGTATCAAAATCTTCTGTGTGGAACATTCTACATAAGGAAGGCTTCTATTCTTTTCATTTCAAAAAAGTCCAGGCCTTGCAAGCAGGTGATTTTCCTGCTCGTGTTGATTTTTACAATTGCATGCAGAATAAAGAGAATCACGATCAAGATTTTTTTTCTAATATTTTGTTTTATTTTAGAAAAGATTATTATTAATTGCGTCAGCAACATTTTTTTGTATTAAAAACGATAATTTTTTACCCGAGTTCATCTCTTACTTACTAAAGCAAAATTAATGTATGACATGAGAGCAGTTTGACGTTCACGCAATTGTTATTTTGTTTATTTTCCATAGCCATCTTTTATAATTGTAAATGAATTCGTTAGTTTATAAAAGTATGATTAACACATGAAAAGTTCAAATCGATTTATTTCGAAAACGGTGCGTCGTAGCGACTTCATCATTCTTTATGAAAAATTTAATTTTTTAGATTTTACTTATGTATACAGCTCAGTTGGATTTTCTACACATGTGAATGATCGAGGTAAAGACTTAGTGCTTCTGTTCGGATAGTTTGTAAATCTACATATTTCTAAGGGGTAAATGTTGGTTCAAGATAGGGATCAATTGGTAACTCGTAATGACCATCAGAAAGATTTCGGGATAATATCCGTTAAGGGCGATACATAGTACTTACATATTGGACAGCAATTTACTAATGGGAATTACACAATACCCACACGGGTTGTGAATCAATTGTATGTATATAGAACCTGTAATCTTCTCTACCTGTGATCGTGAGATTTTATTTTATTTATATGGGGTTCACTTCGATCTTAACAAAAATTGGGAAGCTTACGAACACACGTTAACATCTGAGTCAATCATCTAATGCAAATCGGAGCACCAGATATTTTCTGTCAGAATCTTTGCTTTGATTTTAATTAAATGTTGTCTGGTTTATTCACTTACAGTTGATTGTTATATTCTTGAACTGTACGCTGGGAATGTCTAACGTAGCTTAACTGTATTTGACCAGTATTTACGAACTACTTTGGTGATCTATAAACTAAATTTTGGCTATTATATAAATTTTACTTATAAATGAACTTTCCTAACTAGTGATTTAATACCGAAATATAATAAATTGACGTACTTTAAATTTATTTAAATAGGGAGAATTTGCATTCAATGGTTACTAGTTGGGCAATTAAATAAGTGTATTCGAAGTAAACCTTTTGAGTTAAATTTATTAATTCCTTTTGGGGCTGCTGTGTTAAATTAATTTGATTGCTTAACAATACCTTTGTATCGTATAGATTAAATGTGCTGAGGATTCTTCGTGTTAGTTTGTAATTACTTTGTTATTGACCATTTAT
This sequence comes from Vesta saturnalis, assembly GCA_036346205.1. Taxonomy (NCBI): domain Eukaryota; kingdom Metazoa; phylum Arthropoda; class Insecta; order Coleoptera; family Lampyridae; genus Vesta; species Vesta saturnalis. The sequence continues at coordinate 953,222 of JARFJB010000559.1, read as the reverse complement.
ACTTTATAATTGGGTGTACTTATGAATAACAATGTCCAATGCGTCACCCAAACGAATCTATATATATATATATATATATATATATATATATATATATATATATATATATATATATATATATACAAGGTGGCCCACTTAAGCGGGATTGCTCTATAACTTTTTATTACAAATATGAATATCGATAATGTTACATCAATGGAAAGGAAATTTAATTTCCCATCCGCTGATGTAATAAAATATGGGTGGTTCTATTAAAAAAAATCAAGTTATCCATGTTTGAAAAAAATTATTTTCGGAACGATAGAAATTATTGAATTCTAAAAGCAAGATTTTTGGCAATGAATGTGAATGATGCGGTACCCTTTTCGGAAGTAAAAAACGAAAGCCACATCTCTCTACCGGTATTCGGTTTATTATCTCTATCCGAGATATTGAAAGTTTTCGGAGGCACTGCAAACGTCATTTTTTCTGCAAAATGTCAAATAACTCAGAAGCAATACGACGTAGACCCATAGTATTGTTATTAAAGTGAACTTTAAATTCAACGAGGAATTCAAAAAAGTAATAATATTTTCAGACCTTTTAAGACCAAGCGATATCCAAATTCACGGAAAAACCAAGGATGTAGCTTAGATACGTGGAGGATACCTTCAAAGTTTGTCTAAATTCATTTAAAGTTCAAGGGTCTAGTTTTTGGAGAAATGCTCAGACACGTCGATTTTTATTTTTGACTGCGGTTTTTATAGTGGTAAAATTTTGTATATAAGGTGGCCCAAAAATAAGTTACGACCACCAACTTGATTTTGTCAACAGTCAACAGACCTCGAGGAATTTACAACTGAATGTATCCACAATTAAGACCGCATCAAGGAAGGCGGCCTTTGTTTTCTGTCAAAAGGAACAATTTATTCAAAATACGCAACAATAAATGAAATCAAATGTTCAAAATGTGCACCATCTGCGGCTTGACAATAGCCAAGGCGATTAATAAACTTTCCTTGCACGTTTTCAACCACTTCTGGAGTTATGGCACACATTTCTCTTATGATTTTCTCTTTCAATATCTCCAGATTGATTTGAGATAACCCCACAGAAAAGTGTTTTCCTTCCTATCCACCTATTAGGAAATGTTTCATCCAAAAATTCACCATTTCGGAAAGGACAAATGTTGAAATTCGACGTCAGAAATAAATTGACATACACAACGAAATGAAAACATGTACCTATTCTTTATGGATCACCTTGGATACGATTATTTTGACTATAGGTATATGACATGGTACATGAGATTTACTCAGAATTCAAAGCAGATTCAGAAAATGAAACAAAAAACAGGTGTTTCCATTTGACAAAATCAAGTTGGTGGTCGTAACTAATTTTTGGGCTACCTTATATAGAAAATTTTACCACTAAAAAAACCGCAGTCAAAAATAAAAATCGACGTGTCCGAGCGTTTCCCCAAAAACCCCCCTTGACCCCTTTGAAGTTAGACATAACTTCTGGGACTCAATGTGTATGCAATATATATATATATATATATATATATATATATATATATATATATATATATATACGACGAGTATTAGTAAAATAAGGTTTCCTATGCCGCCGAGACAGAATGCGATATGCTGGGAGAAATATGGCAACACTGTCTTACACATCACCTTTCCCTCTCTCTATCCATACCACTCGCGCGTCGCTACGTCCATCAGTGCCGGCCTAGCTGCCTTCGAAGATGGAGCTCCCTATCGCTGTTACCGCCAGATGCGAAATTCGTGCTGTGATACGTTTTTTAAATACAAAACAGATTTCACCTATTGAAATTCATCGTCAATTAATCGAAGTTTATGGAAAAAACTGCATATCTGTTCAACACGTTCGGAAATGGTGTAGAGAATTCAGTAAAGGCCGCACGGAAATTCACGATGAAAACCGAAGCGGACGGCCTTCAGTTTCAGATGGAGTTGTTGAAAAGTTGAGACAATATTGCTTGAAGATCGGAGAATCACCATTAATGAACTTGCTTTGCGTATTCCTGGGATTTCCAGCGCCACAGTTCATAAGATTTTAACAGAAAATTAGGCACACACAAAGTGTGTGCGCGTGGGTACCGCGAATGCTCACGTAAAACCATAAACAGCAGCGTGTCGTGTGTGCCCAACAGTTTTGCAACAATGTGAAGACAACAAGGAAGAATTCTTGGATTCCATTGTTACAGGCGATGAAACATGGGCGTTTCACTTTACCCCACTTCTCCATGACAACGCTCGACCTCATGTCTCTCGTCAAACTCAAGAACTGCTGACAAATTTTGGCTGGACTATTGTGCCCCATCCCCCCTACAGCCCGGACCTAGCCCCAAGTGATTATCACTTATTCCCAAAATTAAAGGAACACTTGGGTGGCCTACGTTTCAGTACCGATGATGAAGTCAAGGAAGAGGTTACTCGATTCCTCAAAGCATTGGCGGCAGAATTCTACAACATGGGGATAGAAAAGTTAGAGCATCGTCTGCAAAAGTGTTTGGACAAAAACGGCGATTATGTGGAAAAATAGGGTACGTTATAAGCTTTAAATTGATGTATAACACTAAGTAAAAATATATAGCTGTCTATTTTAAAAAATCATGGGAACCTTATTTTACTAATACTCCTCGTATATATACAGTGCAACAGGGAAGTGGAACAGTAGACAGGAATATACACAAGGGGAAAAGAAAAAAACAAGTAATGATGATGTGATACATAGCAGAAAGATGAAACAGACAAGGAACTTAGAAGAGACGGTAGCAGAGAAGGAGGAATGAATGCTAATAATAAGGGGTGACTTTAACACGCAGATATGGCAAGAGGGAGAAGACAAAGAAAGAAAGGGTCAGTGAAAAGACCGACAAAGGACAAAGTGTTCAACAAAGAGGAAAAAACTGCTGGAAGTGTACTATGAAAGGTGGTAGGAAATAATTAACAGAAATTGAGAAGAAATAGAAAGGGGGAAGTACAAGTACATAGGAGGGAGGGGAAAATGAATAATAGACTACGTTATAATGATCGATGGGGCTGGTGAAAAGCTGAAGGCATCTAGGGCAGGTGCTAGGGTCGAATCGGAGCACCAACCACTGGAACTGACAATTGAAGAGGGAATAAATGCAAATCGAGAAAAGGAAGAGGAGTACATAACAAAAAAGTATGGTTAGAGGAGAGCATAAGGAAGTACGAAGAGAAAATGAGAAGAACTGTATGGGAAGGCAAGGGGGTAGAAGAAGGCAGAAAGCGAGATGGAAGAAGTGGTAGGATAAACAATGCGAGGAGGACAATATGAACGCAGGAAGAACACCAAGACAATGGAAACAAAGGGAATGCAGAGAAAGAAGAAGATAAATAAGAAGTAAGAAAATGTAACAAAACATGCGAGGTTAAAAAGAAATATTTAAAAAAAGAAAGGAAGAGAAGATAGACACAGGAATACAAGTAAAGGAATGGGAGCAATACCTCAGTAATTCGCTGAAGAGGGACAGAGACAGAAAGGAGAAGAAACACAAGGAAAGGAAGCAGACAAAGAAGGAGAAGGAATCAAGAAGGGGAAGTAAAAAGGGCATTACTGTAAGTAAAAAAGGTAAAGCGGTAGAAGAAGACGGGATACAAGGAGAGGAGCCAAAAGAATGACTGAAATAATTCACAAAGTATAGTGAGAGAGGGGCTTCCCGGGGAGATAGAGAGAAAGCGTAATATGTTCGGTATACAAAAAGGAGACAGAAAAGGTGAAAAATTACAGGGGAGTGGCAGTATTAAACACGGTATACAAAATGTATGCTACAGTGTTAGAAAAAAGTCTATAGAAGGAGATAAAGGGAGAGAAACTTCTGCCAGATGGACAGGCGGGGTTCATGAAGGGAAGAAGTGCGATAGACTATATATATATATATATATATATATATATATATATATATATATATATATATATATATATATATAATTGTCAGGTGAGATTCTGCCGAAACCTCGTCCGTGGAGGAGAATCTACGCGTGACCGAACCCATGAAGAACACCAACTTTATATATATATATATATATATATATATATATATATATATATATATATATATATATATATATATATATATACATTATTCATAAACGGTTATTACTGAGCCCGAAAAAAATACTATTGAGCCCGTCCCCGGGCTCTACAACGTACCCATGTGTATATAATCAAAATATAATTGTATAGGTATCAAAACGTGTAAATTTCTAAAATTTGACAGGGCTACATAATGCCCGTTTATACCTCCACTATACACAGAATAGTTCTGAGAAGGCCGCTTCAGAGTCGCTTTTATGAACAAACTCTCGAACGGTACGTTGTGTGGCCCGGCATGTGGCAACGTTGGGATCACTTTTTAACTGAAGAACATGCGCAAACTATTCTTTTTGTTCATGCATCTTTAAAACATTGGCAATGTTTACGTGACGTACGGGTACGTATATGCATATTTTGGATATGGTGCTTCTCGCATTAACAAATTATTAAGTTTCTGTCATTGATTTAACTACAACCCAGTTCCTTCCAGAATACAATGAACAATGTATCATTATAAATTCTTCAACTTAGTTTTTTTTTTCTGAAATTTGAAAAATTAAAATATTAACATAAGCCTGCCATTAATACAACAGTTTGGAAAACGTATAAAGCCTACTATAGAATACAATTTTAGTAAAGAATAACTAGATCATCAAAAAATTAAATATTGTTAAACTGTTTTGAAGATGACAAATCAGAACACCCTCTAACGGTCGAAGGCTACCAACGAAAAATGTCACCCAAAAAACAAATTTAACAAAATTTAGTCAAAATATGATGTAACTAAATTTGTGAAATTGATAGAAGCATTCACAAATAGAAACTTGACATCGATTAAAATAATCCAGTTAGATCTAACAAAGAAATAGCTTTATTAGTAAGTGCTATATTAATGAAAAGCACAACGCAGAACTTTTTATGTAATTTTTAATTCTAATTTCAACCAATTAAGTTAAATTATAGTGACGTGGCAACTCAAGATATTTTGTTTTGTGAAATATACGTATAAATACAGCAGTTTAGTGTTATTCAAGTCACCTGTCGTATTAATGTCCAACTTTCTCAATTTTTGTTGTATTTTAATTATTTATCCTATAAAATTAAGTGGCGCCTACCAAATCAAATGCTTGACTGAGCTTCCCTCACAACCTGATACAATAAATAAGTTCTCAACCTACAGTAAGTTTCGTAAGCAATGTACCTTGCTGAGCTAGATCGATGTGCAAACTTGCCTTTTTAATGTTCAAATCCAAATACCTAAAATTTTTATTTGTTATAATTTCAGGAGTTTTATTTTGGAACGATTGCAATATAGTAAAAAAACGGGTGCAAGGAAATTCAAAACGTTTGTGGCACTTAGAGTGGAGAGATTCAATAGAACTGGAACCCTGAAAAGTAATATTGGATTCCAACACAATTAAGTATAGCAGACAACGCAACAGGAGACAATAGTAAATGTGATTTAGATATACAAAGTACTTGGTTTAGAGGACCCGAGTTTTTAAGAGAAGATAGCACTTGGCCAAATAACATAGAAAACGAAATAATAAAAGATTTGGAAAAGCAGTATGACGAGATGGAAATGAAAAGAAAACCTGTACTACTGACAACACCAAAAGCGGAGTATTCCGAATACCTACCTTAGCTTACCTAAGATCTACAGCGTATGTAATTAGATTCGTAGACCAATTAAAAGGGAAGAAACAAAGAAATAATCCACTAGCAAGGAAGGAAATAGAAAACCTGTGAAAAAATTCGGTGTAAGCAGGTACAAAAGGAATGTTTTTCCAAAGAACTACAATTATTAATAGATGGTAAACAAGATACGAACAGTAGTAAAATTTTCAAATGATCACCAGTATTAGAGGAGGATTTAATGCGTTTAAAAGAAAGATTAGACAATGCAAGAGATTTGCCCTATGAAGCAAGAGGAGCTATAATATTGAGCAACAAACATTTATTTGCAGAAATATAGATAACGTATAAAAAAACATGCATTATGGACTTCAAACGACTTTAATCGAAATCGGATAGAAATTTTGGATAATACAGGGAAGAAAATTGATTTGTAAGACTATTTAATTTTTGTGAAAATCAAGAGTTCCAGAAATGCGTCAAGTACCTTCATCAAGGACAGCCGTAACAAAAAGAGCATTCTTTTTGTAAGCATAGATTACGTTAGACCTATGACAGTTAATACAGGGAAACGAAAAGAGAAGAGATACGGAGTTACTTTTACTTGTTTGTCTACAAGAGCCGAGTCACTTAATACTGATGCTACGATTCTAGCATTTAGGCGTTTTCTCGCAAGAAGAGAACAGCCGGGAACAACTTGGACTGATAATAGCACAAATCTAACATTAACTGACAGATAATTAAAATACACAATATCCAAACTGGATAATGACTTAATACAGAAAGAATCAGTAACCCAAAAATATAATTGGAGATTTATAGCACCTGCAAGCCCTCACATAGGTGGAGTCTGGGAGAGAATGGTGAGAACAGCGAAACACTCCTTAAAAATTGTTTTAAAGGAAAGGCTGCTACGTAGTCGTGTTTTTATTGATTATTGGTGAAATTATGAATTATTTAGTAGTGCCGGATTTCTGAAATATAGTAAAAGTTCATGCAATTGGAGTTGATAACACATCATTCTTGTGGGAAGTTTTTCGAAAGTATTCGACATTCTTACAAATGGTAGTCGCATTTAGAATCTTTAGTCTGGTTTAGATGTAAATCTTAATTAAGATTTAGTTTACGTATTAGCGCCGAGAGGGAGTAAAATCCCTCCTAAGTTTGTAGAGAATTAAGTAGTTTCTTTGTAAATAATAGTTGTTCGTGTTTTGTAAATTTGTTAATCACAATGAGTATTGTGGCTGAAATTGCGCCGTTGGAAAATTACACATTAAAATTGTTACTTTGTATTCAAATATAGTGTAGAAAGCATATGTCGTAGTTTTTAAAATGGTTTAGGCGACATGTTGACGGAAGTTTTCAATAAAATTTTTGGTGTTAAACAAAGAGTTTTGCTTTTAGATGCGAGGCTTTAAGGGCTAGCGTCTTAATAAAATCATCAACTTACAGGATATCGATAACATTGATAGCACCCGTTTGTTACAAAATGTTTTTTTGGTGATGCAATTTTCCCGTCGGCTTTCGAGTTTAGTTCATTTTGACGCGTATTAAAAATTGTAAGTAATCTTACAATTTCTGTTACCACCGTTGGTGAATTATTACGGAACATCGTTACCTTAAAGCCGTGTTGAAAGAACCTCCGTCAGTAGGGGCGGTTTCCTCAAGGAACCCTTTGTAGGGATTTTATTGTGTCGTTCAACCAACACGTGATTGATTTATCGTTAAGTGCAACTTGTAAAAAGGGGCGTGTCGAGGAAAGCGTTAATTCTAGTGCTCTCCCTCTTCTATGGAGTAGTCATCGCTTTTGTGCAGAGGAAACCAAATGTCTGTTCCTAATATCCAGACATTAAGTTCATAGTTCGTCGGTAACGAAAAACTCGCTGTACATACTAAAGCTTTTGTGTTGCTCAAGAAAAATTAGAACTAGGTCATTAGTAAAGTGAAGTTAACGAGTAAAACGTGTAAACATAGAGCGCAGTGTACCGTACAACCAATTGAGATATTAATCATCCGCGATTCAGTCATTGAATCGATGCGCCGTTTTCCTTCCCGAGGTGTGTCAGACCGGGAGCTTCGAGCATAGTTACTACGTCGATCAGATTGCCGAAGCCGCTGCACGGTTCATCCTCTGGATTTCCACCAGCTGGCTGTATAACGAAAGGGAGTAAATTAAAGAAGCCAATCGATGTAAAGGCTGATCAAATTTAAGGTAAACATTTCCGTTCATATTGTTGCCGTGTGTTTTTTTGTATATTCTAACGCTTGAATACGCTGTCCTGTAGGATTTTCCCATTTAAAGTTTAAGGCAAGCGTATTCATTTGTGTTATATTCCTCATTTATGTGAGTTTTTATTTGTGTATTGACCATTTTGTGACGATTGCGTTAAAAAGGAGCTCAGATTATTTGTTATATTTACAGTAATTTAGTAAATGCAGACGTTCAAACTAGCTAGTATCACTACGTTTTGAGTAACAGAAGAAATCTAATCTGTGTGGAAAACTAATGTAACGATTGTTTCGCTATCTCTGAGGTGGATTATTTATAATACATATCTACAGGTTAATGAAGATGCGTTAATGCATTATTTTATGAATTTGAGAGTATTTTGCAGCGAATTGATTAATATAATTTCAAGTGGTTGTGAAAATTGAATTAAAATATTTTCTATTCTTTGAATTATAATTTCATTGAAAAAAGGAAAGGAAAGGAAAGGCACAGTATTTCTTTCCCTCCCCAAGGGGGAAGGCGGGCTGCTTGAGCTTTCCGAGCTCCTTCAGCCACAATTATGGATTCCCAGCATACATACATACATTATGTATATATGCATTGTGGGATTAAGGATGGGTGTAGTCAGGATAAGATCGGTAGGAACGGAGTTAGGATTTTGAGGGGGAAAATACTACCCCAGCATTCGCCTAAGTAGCCGCACATGGTGTGCATATACGCAGTGACCATGCCGCTACATGTGTATGAGGAAAACCCCCTGAAAAAACCTCATACAAGGTAGACGGTAACGGGAATCGAACCCATTACCCCTCGAATGCTAAGCAGATCGTGTCACCACTACGCTACCAGCTCGGTCATTGAAAGTCAGATTTATAAAGTAAAGTGACATAACGACAAAATTATTGTTTTTGAATCAGATTAGTGACGAATTCTGCGGCACGTAATTATTTAAGATAAACGTGCGATACTTTTATAGCCTTAGGACCGCCTGTGATTACGTCCAAAGGTAAGCGAGTTATTTCAACCCCGATTATGTAATTTTAAATACTCTGGCACCCCTTCTGGGTTTATGTCTACTGTGACTTATTTATGGCAAGCTATTCTACTGTACGCAAAATGAAGTAACACCTTACCCACCCCCAACCACTAAGCAGTCAGGCAAACCCCAAATTCTACCTGTTATCCCGTTCTACTGCCAGTTAATACCGTAACAAGGCAGCCAAGACAAGAATTTCTTCTAACATTATTGGCCGAAGTGGAACATACAGTAAAGAGTCGACCCCTAACATACGTTTCAAACGATCCATTTGATATGGAATCATTAACGCCTTATCATGTTTTAATAGGCAAACTTTGTACAGCCAAACCTCCAACATTTGTAGATCCCAATGAGCAACATCTGAAAAAGCAGTGGAGATTCTCACAACAATTAGCCGAAGCATTCTAGAACAGATGGCTGCAAGACTACCTACCGACCTTAGTAAGAGGTACCAAATGGTATGAAGGAAACAAAAATTTAAGTATAGAAGATATCGTCGTCGTGGTGGACAATAAATTGCCTAGAAATAATTGGCCAATAGGAAAAATTACACAGGTGTATCCGTGTCAAGATGGAAAAGTACGAGTGGTGGAAGTCAGAGTCAACAGAGCTGTTTACAAAGCGACCTGTAGCAAAGCTATGTCCATTAGAATGCTGGAAATTGAGTAAGAAGAGAATTTTGTAATTTCCACTTTAAAACCGCAAGTATATTGCAACAGCATATTGATAATGATTATTTTATAATTAATCTTGGCGAAATTGTAATTAAGAATTTTGTTTGAGGATATAATTTACACAAGTTTAACGGCAAGTTTTATTTTAAATGTTTAAAAGACCTCGGTTATTAATATTGCGAGAGTGTGAATAGTATTGCGCGTATTTATAATCAAAACACGCATCACTAAAAATAAAAATAAAAACCTAAACAAGTGGCTGCTAAAGTCGTGGGAATAACCTATTTTTGGATGGACATATTCACCTCTTTCTCTGCCTCCTATATCTATATATACATGATACACATTTAGGTGAGTTTATTATCGTTCCCGTACGTAATTTATTTTCTTTCTTTATGGCAAAATCGATGCTTTTTCAATTATCTGTGTATTCTAACATCTAACTTTATAAAGAGAAAAAAAGTACACCTTCATATAATTTTTAGTTTATTTTATTATCTATCCGTGGTGCTAAAATTATTAATGTAATTTATGATATACGTAAGTACACCGTTTCGCTCTAACTTTATACGACATACTTAAAAAAATATCCACATTAATTTTATTTAAATTTTTAATCCACGTGGGTGGATATAAATTTAATTTTTTCTATACCAATTCGCAATTTCACACTCTACAGAATATCATCCTAAAGTTGTTAATCATCAAACAGTACTCAAGCAGTACATGATGCTACTACACCTCCTGGACATTACCTTACAGGATTGTTATTATTCAATAATTAATAAACGTTGCGTTAACATACAAAACACATCCATGTATTACACAAATTACGAACGTGTTTTAAGAGCTAAGCTATCATCATCAGCAGTCGATTGAGACGAACTAAGAGAAATTTTTAATATACACCATTACATGTCTGGAGAAAGTAAAAAGTATTGAGTTTTGAGTAGCCTAAGATCTTCCATCACTATTACTCATTTCTTTGTTTTTGAACATTTTTAAACTTTCACGTCAATCAAGTTATCTCCTACGTGATTGTTATCAAACATATGCAGGGCTACGATAGACTTGCCTCAACGTTGATTTGATATGGACTAAATGTTTTTTAAACCAAATTTTGAGAGGCCGTTTAGTTTGCTCTGCATGTAATATCTTCACAGTTGCTACAATTAATTTTGCAAATTCCAAACTTATGTTGTTTATTCACATGATCCTTGAGATTGCAAATTATGTTGTAGGACAATGTTTAACCCCATATTTGCGCAGTTCACAAATTATATTCTATGCCCCTTATAATTTTCACAGCACAAAGGCGGCGTTAATTTTATTATTGTTTTTATTGAAACGCTTCACAATAGATAATAAAGCTCAACAGTGCTATATTACCTGCACTAAAGAGTGCATAGTGCTTGGGTTGTGTGTAGTATCAAATATTAAACAGGAACAGTAGACCGCGCATTATTTAAGTTTCCAAATTACTAAAATAGAATATAAGTTCCGCGTTTATAAACATAACGTAAGCATGACTAATAACAACACAGTAGGTCATGCATGTATACGTAAATATGGGTACTACATACTATGATAGTAAAAAGTGCGGCGTATCAAGGACGAATAACACACTAAATATAATAATTACATTAATATTATTATATTTTTAGTACAAAAACTAGTCATTTTTATAAATAAATTACAGTTACCTAACTACTTCAACTTTACAATCTGCGTTTTGGATTCTCTGAGTTGTATTGTAGTCTCCAAAATGTTGAAGTCACTCTTAATAATTAAAAGGCCATATAACCTTTAAGACCATAATATTGAACTTATTTACAATAATACAAATTCTTAGAAAAACTAGCTAATAGATTTATCTGGACTTAACTGCCGATAATGCAGGTCTTACTTAAATTAGTTGTTTACATCAAATTGACTCTCCTCACAATAATGAAAACCTTTATTTATAAGCCTAATATTGAATTAATCGCAAAACTAAAATGGTAGGCAACGACGACTCAACCAGTTAATTTGAAAACCGGGAAAGAATCATCAAGAAAATCCAGTTTATTAACCAATAAGTAATTTTACAATTGTACATTAATGAATTGAAAATAAAAGAAAATAAAGAGTTCAATGTGCAATGAAGTGCCTTTAAGCCAGAATGAAAATAAAACAGTTAGGTTAACAAAGTGACCGATAACCTACTCGCAAGAGATGACGCGAAAGTGTGACTGACTGGGCTAGGAGCTACGGCATCTCTTTTTCGTAGATTACAAATTCATCTATACATCGATTCACATTTAGAGCCAATAAGAACGGATTAGTTTTAACAGCTAAAGCCGTGAGTAACCAGTTTTTAATTGCATAAATGATGAGATAGGGGCCTTCTCAATGACTGGACACTTTATTGTAAACTCAAGTATCGTCAATAACAAGAATTAAACCAACATTTATCATGTCACGTTTGTCTACACATGAAGTCCTCGGGCGAAAATGTTATTAAAACAATCAACAATGCTAAATCATACCAACGGTGACGCCGTACAGTACTGACGTGGTTCATTAAACAAATTTGAACTTAATAAGCGTGCTTGTCAGATGGTGTATTGGCAATTAAATTACAACAACCCTATGTTATCAAGAGAAAATTATGTGCGATTTCAATACGTTGTGGTAATTAAATAGTAATGTGTTGCATTTTCTATAGGTTACACCAGCTCAGTGAGTTTGCGAGCTTTAATCTACTTACGCTTGAATATAATCTTTTAATTAATCATTTAATCACTAACACTTAACTGATTAACGTACGTGGTTTAAAATCAAAACCGCAGTGATTATTTATCGTTATAAGTTTGTTGACACGGCCCCTTTATTATTGTGGAAAGCATATTAAATCCAACAATGAAAGGACAAATTCGCACTTTTAATTTTTTAATAAAACGGAGACGATATCTTTATGGCCACAACAATTTATAATTATTATCTGTAACAAAACAAAACAATAGTCTCATATCCGGTGTGGCCGAACCGACTCTCTAACTACAAATCTCTGTTTTCTCCAAATCCACAAAAAATATTACGTGGCAATAATGCGCTTCTTTTCATATTTTCCATTAAAAAAGTATTAATCTTTAAAACATTTATTCATCCGTGGCAAACCGTATACGTCTCGAATATCAACGTAACAAACAGGGATTTCGCCCTATCCTCTATGTAATTAATTACCAGTCGATGACATCTTACCAAATTTCGTGACCATACAGATTCTAAGAGATTTGTTACGGTCTATTAGAATAACGCAGTTTCGAGCCACGTGAGAAAACGTCTATTTTTCTACCCCGACAAATGATTTCTTTTCCCTTTCAATCCTTAATTACATACATTTAAATCTTAACTACATAAAAACATGAAACATATGCCGAAAACATTATCAACTTGTTTACAAGATATTAAATGTTTTTTTTATCTTTTCTTTCGTGCTAACAATTGCGATTTTCTGTTGCTATTACGATATCCCCTACCTACAGTATAAGGAGATTGTTCATTGTCCTTCGAACCTTCAAGAAGGTAAACAGCGACCGTCAAAACGTCGAATGTAGATCTACATCTACAAAACCACCAGGTCAAAATCCATCAAATTTTCTGCAAAACCCAACAACCATCTAGAACAAAATACAACGTTCTAAAATTATTCCTCCTATGCCAAACTCCAAGAAAAGAAGCGCAGAGAAAGCTGCAATCTCGATAATAACAAAAATGCATGTTGTAGACCGTCAATAGAAACTGGGTAATCTCAACGCGGCACCATGACGAGATAGTCAAAATAGGCCTACCTGACTATCATAATAATAACAGTATGTGAATCGATTAAATAACTTTATGTTGAACACAACGGAATAGATAGATGCGCTACAACCAAAGCTTGACTCAAATTAAAAAAATCAACGATCTATGCAAATTAGAAGGCAACAAGTTCGACTTCCCCGTTACAACGGTGCTGCTACAACTAATACAACAAATACAGGAGAAAGTTGACATCAAGCGGTATAGCATTCTGAAAATAGGTATCCAGATAAATAAATAAAACCTTCTCATTCATGTTTTACAAAACACAGATGAAAGAGTTGGGAAGATGAATACCATCCAAGAACAATTACTGGGCATAAATAAAACCATCCAGCAAAAATAACACCAACATTATGCTGTCGAACGTCAACGTAACCTATTTGAATATACATCTCACACTTGTAAAGCACTGTCGTATGCACAGAGAAAACACTACCTCAAAGTCTACTTTACTGAAGAACCTCCATGGTTGGTATAACTGAGCAAAACTACAAAACCGCATAAGAAATACCAAACAATCGTTACAATAATGTAATGATTTCTATGTCCAAAGTTCTGAACGAAAGCAATGATTATCTCAAGACAATGGGACGAAACAGGTTGTGTGGCCAGAATTGCAAACGGTGATGGAATTACTGAAAATCAGGTTTCAGTCACCATAGGTCTTAACCGTAAGGAAAAAACTTGAGAACATGTTCCGATCAGATATAGCTGGCAAGTAGCAAGCACGGCAGTTACCAATATTTTGTTATGAAAGTGTTAATTAACCTTCGATCACAAGCGTTATTAAATCACAGAACTAGCAGCTCAAATATTAAAATTATTCATGCAAAGGGTTACCACTACGTTCTCAGAGTTGAATGACAACGAACTAATATCCGGAAAAGAGAAAATAACAGTCTAAGTGCTGCAACTGCAATCAAGTAAACACATATTAGAGTCTGACTTAATTGTGCTGTCCAAAATAACGAAAACGCTACCATCAAAGGATAGAACCCTCTTAGAGACCAAAAATTATGCCAGGTGGTGTAAAGTGATCGAAAGGAAACTTATTGTGTCAGGGGACTAAATTTAGATGAGTACTATTTGGACAAATAAAGGGCAATAAGAATGAGAAACCTCAATTAATAACCAGCACGATATCCAAATGAAAACCTACCTAACATCCCGATATTGGGGATTTAAAGGTAAGTGTTCTACTGCAGGCACTTAATGGGAATTACACGATCGGAATCCCATTCAAAGAGTGTCCAAAAAATGCAAAGCTTAGCGTCCACTAGCAAGTACACATTTGCTGCAGATAAGCCATCAAAAATACAGATAAGATAGACACAATTGTTGTGGACAAATGCAATATAAAAATGATTGGATATATTATGGGTACCAAACCAAGACTTAATCATCCGCAAAGTAGAGAACACCAATAAAAAATAGGACATATTGTAGAGGATGTCAGTTTTATTCAATCCGTTGAGATAGCTGTCTTCAATAACGGTAACTGCCAAACACTAATTCGGAGCTATGAGTAGGCAAGTAAGTATGGGGCAAAGAGGTGTCAAAAACAGTAAAAAGAAAGTGGATTAACTTTTACTCCTAACTACATTTTCAGAAAGAAATACAAATTCCAAGATGGATTCAATACTTTGGGGGAAAGTGTGAATATACATACACGTATTTTGCAATGCATCCAATAAGGTATATCGAGTAGCGATCAACTCGAAATGCCAGGATGAACAAATCAGGCCGCTAAATCAGACGTCGAAACAGTGTACACAAAACCCACATTATCAAACTGGAGTTATGCACCGCAGTACTCACGTCGCTTCAACACAGCTTAAGAGACACTGCAAATTCTAAACGCCAATATCCATGCCTGGACTGAGCCCATGATTACACTGGCTAGTATTCGAGCATCAAGACAAGAAACAATAGACCACGACAATCCACTTTAGTCGTTAACGGATGAAGAACTGAAGGAGAGTATAAAAGCAAAAAAAAAAACAAGTTGATATGGAGTTTTACAATCAATGCAAGATAAAGTAACACAAAATGGGGAAATATGGAAACAGTTATACCTAACGGAAAGAGTTTGCGCGAATACGTGAGACATAAAAACCTGAGTTTGCTTTTGAATGTTTTATTAAGTGAGTTTAAATGTCGATTTAGGCATTTCAGAATGATATTACGTATTTCTCGAAAATTTTAAAACGGCGTAGTTTTACAAGTATCGATTGCGTTAGATCCGTTTCAGATTTTTTGTACGGCAAAGTTATGTGATATATATGAGTGGTTGATTCTGATTTAGTGGAATATTGTTTGGTTACGTTTACAGGATGGGCAAGGTTTTCCTTAAAACAGTTGGGATAGACTGCATTTGTCTCGTGTGGTTTCAATAAGAATGCATAACAGTTTATACTAATTTGCGTTGTGAAACTTAGTAGTGCAGGTAAAATATTGTTGTTTACTGCCATAACCCATTTTAGGGATGGAACATTAAAGACGTTTACAAGTAAAGTTAATTTTGTATTACATTGGAAATTGCTTGCGTTATAAAACTTTTCCAAAAATTCAGATAGTGTTTAAGCAGATTGAAATAAACGGTAACCGTTGTGCTGAGAGAATATTGTAAAAAAATCCGCTGACTGTATAACATACTATTAATGCTGATGTATATACATGTGCGTTTGTTAATAGAATAAAACAAATTTAGTTTATAGACAATAAAGTGTACTAAAATATTAAATTCTGTGACTAACATTTAAGAAGGCATTCATAAAAAAAATTGCCAAGCTGATACAAGCGTTAACCGACGTCGTAGTCGTGGAATATTTAAGTTAACGTTTACAGTGCGAAGGCACGGCGTTCCATATCAAGAGGCTTGTTGGTAGGTGCGAGTGTTTACAGTTAGGATTACTTAAAGGAGTTAACTAACTCACATATTTTTAAAGGTGTAGGAGGAGGGTAAGACCAATTTGTATATTGTTGTGTAGTAGCCGTAGAATCGGAAACTTGAACCTCATCTGAGTTTAGATATATTGGTATTAATTTCTCGTCTACTTCTATAATAGATTTAATGAGGTTTGATGTTCCAGCTTTATTTGTAAAGTATTTTCGGAGACTTTGAATCTTTTTCTCATGCAACAACTCAATGTCTTGTAATCCTAGACTACCCACCTTTCGATGAAGCGTAATTCCTTCAGTGCACGATTTTGAATGATGGACGTTATATTGAGTCATGGTTGTTCTAATATTTCTGAGCAGATATCTGAGGTCTGTCCACTTCACAATTCCAAGGCTATACGTTATGACAGGGATGGCATAGGTGTTGATCGCCTTAATAAGATGTTTACCATTGAACTTTGACTTTAATTTATGTAGAAGGCCTTTGAATTCATTTTGAAGCCTCCGTTTCATTTCCTTATGAGCCATTTGCTTACTTTTCATCATTCTTAAATATTTATAGAGCTCATCTATTTCCATTTCTTGTATTGACATAAGTCCTGGTTTTGGTGTGGATGTAATTTTACCAGCTCGATCACTTAGAATTCGGCATTCTGATGCCATTCACTGAACTTTCACACAATATGGATCAACAAGATTATTTGTAGGTGGGTAGAGTATTACGTCATCCATATATACCAAATGATTTATTTTGTAGATTGGCCTTCCTGCAGATCTTATTTGAAAACCAACAATCGTTTTGTTCAGTAGATTGCTCAGGGGGTTGTGTCATACAAAACAGTAGAGCCCTTAAGCAATCTCCTTGAAGAATTCCTTTATTATGTTGATCGAGTTGGTTCCAAGTGTATTTATAAAATTTCTTGTTGTACTTTCAGCGTTTGTTACATTAGATCCATTGTTTTGAGGAAGTTCAGTAATGGTTTTCCAGCTCTTCATAATATGTGATAGGAATTTAACTATAGTTGGGCTTACTTTATATATAGATAGAACTTCTATTAGCCAGGAGTGAGGAAGTGAATCAAAACATTTCTGATAGTCAATATAGCAGGCTTAAAAAGATATCTTGACTTTTTAGTTGCTTGTTCAAGGATGGCTTGGTCAATTGTAAGCTGTTCCTTGCATTCTTTGGTATTTATGATACATCTTTTTTGTTCATCTGTCATTATTTTGCTTTCTGCATCATGAACGGAATCGGGAATACATGTTGTAAGTATTTTATGAATGGTATTAAGACATGTAATAGACCTGCATTTAGCTGGATCTCTTTTCACCAAACATGGTGGAAACAAATCTGAGTACTGGAGGCATTGTGAGAACAAGTCAGCCAGCTTTGCATGTAAGCAAGAAAAACCTTTGTACTAGAAATTTTGCACCTTATAAGGTCAAGGAGCATTCCATTGTGCGTCTTAATATATCGCATCCATTAAAAGTCATAGTTTAATGAAATATCAACGTGTACGCACTTGTTTGTCATGTTTCAATTTGGGAAAAATTTAATTTTGACGAATATGGCAATACAGTGGAATATTTAAAGTTTCCAATTTTTAATAAAATACATATAAAGCACATTTTTTTACTTCTTCGGTAAATTTCAGGACCAAATTTCACAAAAAAAAACCAAAATTCTTGATTTAGATTTAATTAAAAAACTACAAAACTAATAATTTAATGTTAAAAAAATTGCACAGGACTTATGCTATTATTACTATTTACTTTACTTACTTACTTTAACGTGTCATTCATAGTATTGCCACAGGACCTACAGTTTTACTTCCTATCCAAGAAGGAGTGCTTTGGTTTTTCTCAGTTTGTTTAGAAAAACGGCTACCATGGCCAGGTTTGAACCCGCGCCCCTCGGGTGAAAGGCAAGCAGCTATATTCTTCTTCTTATTATTATTATTATTGCTATTATTATTACTGCTATTATTATTATTATTAAACGACCAATACCCATTACCCTAAGTCAATGACGTTGAAGAGGTCAATACACTTTCTATCTATATTTAGATTTCTACGAATCCGCCAACTTACGGGCTTAAAAGGTCAGTGACCTGAAGAGGTTAATGAACTTTCTACTAAGACCCCCTAGCAAAACTGGTTCTTTTTTAGATGTTCAATAATTGTAATTTGACACCCCTAAAGGTCCATCAACCTTGACGATGTCACTACGCCAAAAAGTTCACGGTCCTGAGCTTGTCTCATTCCCTATTTGTCTCTCCCTTACACATGTAAATTCTTATGTGGGCCAGCAGATACATAGCTATAGTACTGCAGTTTATCCTGGTTTTCGATTCACCCCTTTCCTGGTTTTCGATTCACCCCTTTGCCGTGTATCGTATACACAATTTTATACAGGTTTGGGGTAGGCTAACATCCTCGAACACCTCAAATTTACATTTGTAGTATAATACTTTGAAAGAAGATGAACTACCACTATAATTATCTACTACAGTCTACTATGAGGCTTATGCGGTATCCGGTGTTTATTAAATTTTAAAAAAGAATAGCTAATATTTACAAGTTCAGATACTTAATACTTAATTTTAAGAAATGAATCGTACTTTGCATTCAAATTTTCCACCAGATACTTTCACGGATAAGCAGAAATCTGCAATTTCGTACTGTCTTAAACGCTACATATAGATATTTCAACATACAACTTTATTTGAGGTTGTTGTAATGAAAATGGACACATATAGGCAACCCAAAAAACACATAATACTGAAACTCGCCTAAATATAGGTGACACACAATACACCAGATGCAAAGACACTCAATATACTACATTTTCTGTTATTAGATTTTGACAATGTAGTGCAGTCATTTCATTTCATTTTTTTGTTTTAAACAACATATTAAAAATGGAGAACGATAGCGGCCAGGCTTAAAAAATTATTCAAGGTCAAAGGTCACAAAATTAGTTTTTCTACAAAATGGTCATGTTTATTTTTCACATACGACGGACCGTTTGCGAAGTACAGAGTGACGAATGTGAACGTCGAGCGCTGTATCCGTTTCCACACCACCATTGAAGTAGAATACAAGACGCGTTTATTTTACATTGTGTCCCTAGTAAGCCTAGTACTTGTTGAGTGTAAAAAATTACGTTTCGACGTGTTAATTATTGTAACTACAATAGAAGCAGCAATTGTTAACACTACTGTCATAGTAGGCGAGGATATCGATCTTTTGCTTCTTCTCATCGGACGTAACCATTTACAGCAACAATTATTTTTCATGAAACCTGGCAAAGGAAAGGGCAAGACACAATTTTATAATTTTTCAAGCTTTTATAAGTATCCTCAATGTAAGCAACATGTTTTATTGCTACATGCAAAAACCGGATGTGATACCACTTCTGCTCTATTCAACAGAGGAAAACTAAATACATTAAAAATGTTCGAAGATCGTTCTGATTTGTATCAAGTTGCCAAAATTTTTCAACAAGAAAGTTGTTCTCAACAATTTAAATTTGAGAATGAAGTGAAAATTATATTGGCAATGTATTGCAACGGGCATAATGCCCTTGGATATTACTTTTGTTTGTTTAGCCCGCTACAAAGAATAAGATTGGAGTTCTTTTAAACTTTTTTATAATTTCAACATTATTGAATAAAATTTAATATTGTTATTGTGAAACTGAAATGATTATTTTTTGTTACGTTTTATTAAAACTAAATGGGTTCAATTTCTAAGGTATCATTTACTAGTTAGATTTTACTTCGCTTTGTAATTAATCTCGGTCTGCGGAAATGAATTTTAAGGTTTACGTTTACGAATTCCTTTCTTAATTGGTTGCGACGGCTAGCTCAAAGTTAAAATAAAGAAACGATCACTGTTATCATTAACCAAAGTTTTGCTCATTTCGATTTATTTATTTATCTGGATTCCTATTAAGTTGACTTCTTCTTACATTTATATATTCAATATTTGTATAAGCTTTTAATATTAAGAATCTTTAGCAATAAAAGTAAATCAAACGTTATACTCATTTAATTAAATTCCAAATCAACGAAAATGCATCAATACGTTGTTTACAAACATATATAAAATCAAACCTATAATCTACAATAACCTTCTTAAAACTAACATATAACAAATAAAATCTTTATCAGAACTAAGCGTATTAATAATCTTTAGCAATAAAAGTAAATCAAACGTTATACTCATTTAATTAAATTCCAAATCTGAACGGAAATGTATCAATACGTTGTTTACAAACATATATAAAATCAAACCTATAATCTACAATAATCTTCTTAAAACTAACATAACAAATAAAATCTTTATCAGAACTAAACGTATGGTTGTTGTTTCGAGAAAATCAAAAACAAAAAGGTTTATATATTAACACAAACAAAAAGGGTTATTACTTTTATCTTTGTTGAAAAATTGATGATGTAATGCTTGCGTTCTCTTAACCGGTGAATAAGCCTCAAATAGGTTATAGACTGCTCTACCGATGATGTCACTTTTCCGGCACTCTGGAACCGTTCTCTTTTGTTGTCCTTACCTTTTCTTATACCTTTGTTATAGCTGAATACGTTTCTTACTTTCTTCCTTACAATTTACTGATTTTTGTAAATTATTGCTCGATATATTTACACTATACGGTTTTTACTTAATCGTTCAGTTTTAATTATAAACGGTGTGCGCCGCAAACTGCAAGCGAGCGACGGAAGACCATACTTTCATTATCAATATTTATAGTTATTATACTTTATATATATATATATATATATATATATATATATCGGTCTACTAATTGGGTCGATTGTCCTATTGTACATTTATCAATCACTATCAAAACATCAGCTTGGAAAACTTTCAACACGCACTTAAAACGCTATCGTAAACTATTACGCAATTTTTTTATTATCGCCAAATGGACAACATATACATTTTTAATTCTTTTTAGTTTTTCCTCGCATTAGTAAGCAAAATATCACTTATATTTCTTAACCCAATACTAACTAAATTTTTATTATAATTTCACAATATTAATTGCAGCATAACTTAAGCTGCAGTTATCCCTTTTCAACCGCTTGGTTACTTTCAATTCAACCAACTCTGATCGCTTACTTAATGCGACCCTTAAAAACTCTTTTAAAAACTGCACATCATTATTATGACAGCGTCTCATCCCTTCCAACCCATCAATGCACTTGCAAATGCCGCGTGTTTAAACATTTTCAAATTGAATATGTAGATAACTTATTGAAATAAACTCAAGCTTTTCATCTTAATATTAATTACATTCAAATACAAATAAACAATAAGCATTTCTTTGTCCAGAAAAATAATATATAAATATCTAATCTCATATAATTTAGCGCGAACTTTTGATTTTTTTTTAAAGCTACTGTTACAGTATGGAGATCCTAAGTCGGAAAGTGCTGTAAAATTACCATCGCTTCCACCTACAGCGGCAGCAGCTCAACAACACTTATGTCGTGTATATTGCCATGAAGAGGAAGAGACATAGATCCACAACTATGGGACTTGATCTTTAATATCATTTGTTTAGAGCCCATTACAAAATTGTTACCACCTTCGCCAGATAATATTCTTAATACCATTTTTTGTAATTGTACGAAAGTGTGCGGTGCAAATTGTGGATGCAGAAAAATTGGTTTACCTTGCTCCATTGTATGCGGTAACTGTCATAGACAATCATGTCTCAATGCAATGCCTGATCTTTTTGTAACAAATATAAGCAAAGATGAGAAAGTTAACGAAGATACAGTTGACAATAAAATAGTAACACATGAAATTTCTAGACGAGGTCGAAACCTAGTTTTTTTACACTCAACATGGACTAGGCCTATTGGGGACACCATCTGTAAACGCGCCTTGTATTCTACCTCAATGGAGGTGCGGAAACGGATACAGCGCTCGACGTTCACATTCTTCACTGTGTACCTCGAAAACGGTTCGTTGTACGCGAAAAATGAATAGGTCGATTTTTGTAGATAATTTCATAAACTTTCTTTCTTGTAACCACCTGAATTGACCTCCGAGACATAGAGTACGAGGTTTTTGGGAAAAAACTAATTTTGTGACTTTTGACCTTGAATAATTTTTTATACCTGGCTGCTATAGTTCTCTATTTATAATATGTTGTTTGAAACAATGTAAAGATTCGTTTTTTTTCTTTTTCTTCACTAATAACAAACAATAATCAAGTCCGTAAATTAATTCATTATGCACCATTAATTGTAAATAGAGATTTTTCTTTATTATCAAGTACTATAAATAATTACACCGTTAATATAAATGCAAGTTTTCTTTTTGTTATTCCGAAATTAAAGCTTGATAAGTAGTAATTCAGTTTATATTAAAACGCGCATGCTAAATGGAAATTACATTCAAAACCTTTTATATTAATATTAGAGAATGATAAGAAACCAAAGCATACAAACAGACTCTAAAATCCGATCAATCTAATTAAGAGAGTTTTAAATCAAGTCATAATTAACACCGTCCTCATAAATTAGCTAATTTATTTAGTAAAAATCGTATTGTTAAATAACAGTTTCGATATAAATAATTAAAGTTAAATCTGAAAAAATTTCTATGAATTCCAACTACAATGCAAAGAATGTATCTAATCTTCTTACTATTATATAAAGTTTTGTATATTTAAATAACGCAAACACCGACAGATGTGTCAAACAGTAACCAGCTTCTGGAATTGCGTGAATTCGAGTTTATATAAGTGTTATTAATTACTAATTAAACCGTTAGCTAGAATGAGTATTTATTGTTAATAGAAACGGGACGAATTTTACATCACACGTTCTGTTATTCGTGTTCTATATAGGTAAGTGCTTTTGCCAAAATGATTATATTTTCGTTCTCACTGCGTTACGTATAGAAAGCTAAAGTTTACTAATGAGTATGAGGTAAATAGTAGTTTAACAATTGATTAATCTAACTAAATTTAATAAAGACTCGCTTTGTAATTAAGTTCTAAACCTAGTTAATTTGTTTCGATAAGTAGCAAAGAAGTTACTTTGCTACCGATCACCGTTTTGATTAAACCGTAATCAGTGAAATTTAAATAAATTCACAGAGTTCATAATTATATATACCCAACACTGGTGAAGGAATTTTGTTCGTCAAGGGGATCTGTGAGCTTTATCAATTACCGTATTCTCTTTCCATCCGTATTAATTGAGTTCTATCATAAGGATTAAACCCTGAATTTTATCCTCCACTGGGAAACCCGACGCGGCCGTTTGGGAACCCGTAGACGTTCAAAAGTGAACCCAGAGACCGCCTGAACGATAGCTTATCTTTGAGTGGCGCCCGAATCCGTTTTCTAACCCCTGGAGCGAACGACCGCTGTCCGCAACCGTCCAAGAATATTACATAATAACAAATACCGTAACATAATTTTCTTTGAATTAAGTTTATTTTTTTTCCAAACGAGTCTTAACTTTTGTTCACTTCACTTGCCACCACCGAAAATCCTTTACAACAAAAATGAAGCGATTACAAAAAAAAAATTGCTGCACCATTTTTTATCCAGATGGCCAACTTAACAAAAACGTATTTGTAATTTTTAAAGACGACGAGATCAAGACTAATATTTAAAACCTTGTACATATGTTAATTAATTACCCTTGCTGCTTAAGCAGTGTAATAAAAATTTATCAAAATTGTGTGAAACTTTTAATTGTAATAAGAAAGTTGACACTAAAGTAAAAATTACCCAAAATAGGTTTATAATTGATTACTTGTTTAAAAAATAATCGTAAACTGATCGATTTAACACATTTTTTTGATCGCACAACTCATTTGAAATAAAATTATAGAAATTTTCTTTTGAGTACGTGACACTTACTTTACTACATAAATACAAATTACAAGTAACATTTTCAAGTCACGTTTTTCATTTACAGTTTCCACAAAAACCGACACGTTTTACGAAAAATAAAATTCGCCATTTTTGGTATTGGTTCTTAATACGTATAATAAGCATTTTCAATTTAAAAGCAGTTTCCTCAATTTGTAAATTTCAATCAATAAATTTGAACCTGTAGCTATTTGATTACTGTATTTAACACTATAAAAATTGAGCAACTAAAGCTATTAAACTTTTTAAATTAAGGGAAAAAACGCCGATTAAAAGTTAAAAAAAAGTAAAGATAAGGATATCTCGGCACTGAATCTACTTTTAACCTGATCTATAATACAAACACCCTTAAGCGTTCGTGATCTTTTTATACCGATCTCATTATAAGTTATGCACACTAACCTCCTTATATTGTTTCAAAATTTGCTTAAAACTTCCGCATATTATTTTTCTTTACATTAAGAAAGTTTTTGTTTTTTAAAAATTTATCACCAATCCGAGACGTGCATACTTTTAAAACAAAGCTGCGTGTTTACAGAACGAGGTCGATACCACTACATATATGGAATAAAAATTGCGTGCAATGTACTGTGGACAGAGGTTAACTTTTATGAGAAATATTTTGAAAAGTGACAAGTCTGACAGTCTCATCTAAATCATTTTTAATTTATTCACAATTTATAATCTGTGCAATTTATTCCAAAGCTTTACAATACGTGTAATGATACAGTGTTATAAGTATAACAATTATTTGTTTATTTATGTGCTGCGCTACGTACAATTATTGATTTCATATTTATTTTAAATGCGCACATTTTACTGGTTACTTACTGCATTTTCGCGTCATTATTTTCAAGTCAAAATAAAGCTCACAAGAACCATAAATATAAGATGACATATCACAACACCGTCTAACGTGAAAAGACTAATTAAAAATGTCACAATCACAAAACAAATTTAATAAAATTATAATGTAAAGGCAAAGCCATAAAAACTTTAATTTGGAAGGCAATACATATAAACCGGCATTCTGGCTTAGATACGTGAACGACGCCTTTGTCCTATGGCCTCACAAAGAAGAAAACCTAACCATATTCTTAGAATAAATAAACAGTATACATGCTAATATAAAGTTCAATATGGAGATGAGGAAGATATCCAAGTGCCATTCCTCGAAGTACTAGTGCATAAAAAAGACAACTGAGAGGTACTAGTGTATACAATGTATAAAAAAACAACACATACCGATAGATACCTACACACCAATTAATATCACCATCCAACACAGCTTCAGTCAGTCATTAAAACGTTAGTGACGAGACCGAGAAGACAGCGCCATTACCAAACGGTTACTCAAAGAAGGTCATCAAAGCAGCACCCAAACCACCGAAAATAAAGACTGAAGAAAACTAAGAAAAACCTATTACCGAAACACACCTTCCATACGTCCAAGGAGCTACGGACAAGATTAATAAAATACTAAAGAAAAATAAAACACAAACAAGGACCAGCAGTGTACGGGACACTTTGTGGAAGTTACAGCAAAACATACATCGGTCAGATCAACCGCAGAGTGAACGCCAGAAAAGAAGAACATCGGAATGCCGTAGCAAAAAATCAAGCTACATCTTGTCTACTTTATACGCACAGGAAACTTCGAAAATGCCATAATAGTCGCCAACACAGAGCACAAAGAGCTTCGAATAATAAAAGAGAACAAAGAGGTAGACGTCCAGAAAACTTTAAACACAAGGGACAATGCACAAAGATTGCCGAAAACATGGAAACCTATATTAAAGGATAATGAACAATAAAAAAAGGTGAAAGTAAAAGAGACAGTGAGTGACGTGAAGACAGATAGACCAATCACACGACAACTGTATAAGGAGAGACAGAAAGCAAAGGAAGTTAGTTCAACAAAAGTTACGAGAACCAGGACAGAGAAGACTCATGGCTAGTAGGATCTGACCGAAGCGTTGTCGCCAGCCTAATGGTTCTTTTAAGAACCAAGGTAATGGAGAAACCACAACGCGGATCAACACCAATATATATATATATATATATATATATATATATATATATATATATATATATATATATATATATATATATATATATATAGGGTTTTCCAATAAGAGGTGTTATTTTGAATAGCCCGCTATTTCGGTAGATGTCACTTTTGAAGCTGTCATTGATTGACATTTGACAAGTAAAAACTACGCGATTAATAAAAATGGAACGATACACGCTTCAACAACGCATTGAAATTATTAAAATTCACTATAAGAATGGTGAAAATTTGGCAGAGACGGTTCGTAAAACTAAAACATTTTTGGGTCGTCGTGAAGCACCTTGTCCGACCGCAATACAGAAATTGGTGAACAAATTCGAGCTGTTGGGACAAGTTAATGATGTGAAAAATAAAACCCGTGCACGTAGCTCAAGAACAACTGAGAATATTGCTGCTGTAGCTCAAAGTGTTGAAGAAAACCCAGGTTTGTCCATTCCTCGTCGTTCTTTGGAATTGGGCATTCCACAAACGTCATTACACCGTATTTTGCGTAAAGACTTGGGTCTTAAGGTTTATAAAGTTCTGTTAACACAAGAACTCAAGCCGGTCGATCATCAACAACGTCGTGTCTTTGCTGATTGGGTCGTTGAAATGCATGAAAATGATCCGGAATTCCATCGAAAAATCATCTTGACTGATGAGGCCCATTTCCACCTCGGTGGGTACGTCAACAGGCAAAATTGTAGCATCTGGGGCTCGGAAAACCCAAGAGTTATTGTTGAAAAGCCACTCCATCCTCAACGTGTGACTGTTTGGTGCGGTTTATGGTCTGGCGGGGTCATTGGACCTTACTTTTTCGAAAATGAGGCTGGAGCAACAGTTACGGTGAATGGATTGCGCTATCGAGAGATGATTAATGATTTTTTATGGCCGGAATTGGATGGTATTGATCTGGACAACGTTTGCTTTCAACAAGACGGCGCTACGTGCCACACAAGCAACGAAACCATTGATCTTTTACGGGAAAAGTTTCCGGACCGTGTTATCTCTCGAAGAGGTGATCACAATTGGCCACTGAGATCTTGTGATTTAACACCTTGCCACTTCTTCCTTTGGGGCCACGTGAAAGATAAGGTCTACGCCAACAGCCCATCGTCGATTCAAGACCTCAAAGATGGAATTCGTGAGGCTATCGATGACATAGGGCAGCCACTTTGCGATTTGGTTATGTAAAATAACATGAAAAGGATATGGTCCTGTAAGCGTGGTCGTGGTAGCCATTTGGCTGATACTGTTTTCCATTATTAACGGCATACCTTCCTCTTTATAATGAAATAAACATCCGATCAATTATCTCAAAAAATTCCATTTTTCTTTGAATATCAAAATAACACCTCTTATTGGAAAACCCTCTATAATTGAATAAATATTGATCTTGCAAAAATGATATTTTATTCTTTATTTTTCTTTTTTTGGCCTGAATTTTCGCAAATTAATTCTTTGCTTATTCAAAGGCTACAATATGAGGTTTACAAATTGTTGCGTTTCTACATTTTTTTTGTATTTTTGTATTTACATAATAATAATAAAATATTAGCTTCAAAATACAAAAAACGTTTTTTATTTTAAAAAAAAGAGTATTCATTAAACATCCAGCTGACCTAATAAAACCAAAACAAGAAAAATAAAATATATATATATATATATATATATATATATATATACAGGGTGTCCAGTTTAAGATGAAATGCATGGGGATATTGGAAACCGTTAGAGATACGAAGATGGTTAAATGGAGAAAAGTTGTGTCATTATATGCCCAAGAAGTAACCATGGTTACATGTCAAAAATCCTTCCATTTACTAGACACAGGGTGATAACTGAAAAT
>JARFJB010000559.1:885000-920000 GCA_036346205.1 Vesta saturnalis | reverse complement strand
TAAGTGTTATCTCAAAATTCAATATCTGAATAACGATTAATTTTATAAGAAAAAGTGTGAACATATTTTTTAAAGAAAATTTAATTTTACATAACTTTTCTTTCTAAAGTTTCTTAATATAACGCAAAGTAAGTCTAAAAATTAATTAAATATGAATGAATATGGTTAAACTATATTACTGATACCTTACAGATGATATGAAGTTTAAAGCGTCGTTCTGACATAGATTATTGTTTTTATTTTTACAATGTTGCCTGTTTTCGTTATGAATGTATGAGAGATTCACCCCAAAAAAGTAAAACTTAAAATTAGTTCATTTCTTTAATTTTTTAAGTTAGCATAGATGTCTCTTAACCTTTGTCTAACATAAAGTTTTAAACGTCTGTTAGACAGAGATTATAGTTTTTGTTTTTACAACGTTGCTTATTTTCGTAATCAACTTATTATAAAAGAGGTTGCATAACTATCCTAAAAAAATGTTATTAAATTTATTCCATTTCTTTTAATTTCCATTTTGTAGGTTAGAAGGTCGTGTGGTGTTCCACACCAAATATTTTTAGGGTAACTATATAAGCTCTTTTTTTATACGTTCATAACAGAAACAAGCAACAGTAGAAACAAAAACAATAATCTATGTCAGAATGACGTTTAAAACTTCAAGTCAGATAGAGATTAATAAACGAATACATGTTAACTTAAAAAAAATTCCAAAGCCGCCCGCTTCAATAATACAGTTTAACTATTTTAATTCATGTTTAATTAATTTTTAGACTTACGTTGCATTATATTAAGAATCGTTATAAAGAAAAGTTATGTAAAATTAGATTTTCTATAAAAAATATGTCTATACTTTATGTTATAAAATTAATCGTTATTCAGGTATTGAAAAAAATTGAACTAACACTAAAATTCTATCTTCGGAATTTTTGCCGCTAAATTACACGTAGTTTCAAAAACTTGCATAAAACATAATTAATCGATATTTTTTAAGGTCTATTTCTAGGTATTTTTATATCTTTGAAACATGCAGCTTTTTAGGAATATTTGGTAAAACCCAAAACTGCCCCTAATAAACCACCTCTCTCCGCCGCTGCATTTCTCCCAAAATCTAATTAGCTCCAAGCGAAATGAAGAGAAGCTTAAATACAAAATTTTAGGTACATAGGTGTTTTCGTTCTGGAGTTATCGTGAATACTAACATACATCCACACACAGACATCCAGACATCATGGCCGATCTTGGCGAAACTTGGTCAAAAGTTGTAAAACGAGTTAAGTGGATTTAACGATAGTGAAAAAAAGTCGATTGTATAACCTTCTACACCTACATAATACAGATTGGAAGGTAAAAATGAATTCAATTTAAGCCCGAAATCAGTCCTTCTCAGAACTAAGTCTGATGGCGAAGCAATGTCCGCTTCCTTAACGTTGCGCTGCACGAACAATAACTGGCGATAGGTCGATCAACTTAACTTATATAACACCGCTTTCATATAAGAGAATTGTCTAATAAGTTAAGCCAAGTGTTGGAAAAATAACATTAATAAAGACGGTTGGAATAGGGGAACTCTTGAAACGAAATGTGTTTATAAGGAGTTGGATTTTGGAAAAAGAGATTTTTGTTGAGGCTGTTTGAAAGAAAGTTGTTTAATAGTAAAATTTTCTGCAAACCTGCTATTTCGATTAGTTAAGTTGAAATTAGTAATTTTTGTTTATAGTGGTTGGCAACAATGCGTCGTTGTATTTGCATTCGTAACTAATTTTCATTGATTAAGATTCAGTTTTTAATTAAGTCTTGCCAACTTAATTAACGATTAATTTATATAAGTGAATTAACTATTTTCCGTAATTATTAGCGTGAATGAACAATAATGTCGTGTTAAGCGTGTCATAATAAAAGGAAATTGCCGGGCAGTATTGCTTTTATAACCCATTATTAGTATATTGCCAATATTCCTAATAAAAAACTTAAAATTAAATTAACCTTTTTTTCCTCTGTGACAGCCATTCATTTGATCTTTTTTACACCCCTAAATGCACATTACATTAACGTTTTTTATTATTATCAAATTAAAAATGCAATCATTATTATTAAAGTACGTTCTGTATTGAGACAGCACCACAAATGTGATGAAACTATTTTTTTTATCTGTAAATCTTTAATGAAAAACTAAATTAAATGTCGTGATTGAAAAACGTAACGTGCTCGTTGTGCAACACTGGATTTTTATTTAATTTTAATTTAGCGTTTTTCTTTCGATATTTTTGAGCGAGGCTTTGTTTCAGCTGTTTCGTTTAAATATTGATTTTGTTACTATTACATGATATGGTGTCGTTTACTACTTTTTTGGTTTGATCCTTTCTTTATTGCGCTAAAATTAAATCTTTGGTGATTATGGGGAAATTGTAAAAAAATAGGGACCGGACTTAGTAAAGGAAAATTTAACTAAAGGTTTATGTGCTGGGTTTTTCATAACGTGCCTAGCTAAATGCGAAAAGTTACTAAAACTATATCCTTGAAACCTTATTTCAGCTTGAATATCAGATTCCTACAACGTCTGGGTATAACAAAAGCATACTAATGCTATTTTAACCAAATTGTTACGTTCTTTATTAAATTTTTGCAAGTTTTTTCAACTTTATCTGGCGCACGTTATAAATCAGTTTTGTATATTCAGTTTATCGCTTACGTAACAGAGAGCGTAATGCTCGTTTACGTTTAATGATGATCCATATGGAGTAAACTTGTTTGACTAAATTAAAAGTATCTTCTGTTTACAACTGCTAATCCACGCATCCAGTGCTCGATATTGCTCATTAACATGCATATATTTGAAAATATCCTTGTATCTAGCAACATTTTTGTTTATACTCCTCCTTTGGTAACATAACAAGAAACATAAGCATTATAAGCTGACTTTTTCGTAATTTTATTAGGATAGTTTGATTTATGACTTATTAAGCAACAATGTCATACAAATAAAGTAACGTTTTGAGTTTTTAAATACCGTTAAGGACGTGTAATTGAGTGTTTGAGCACACAATTATTTTATTCTTAATTGCAGTTCACAAATTATAACGTATTTTGCGCCACTGCCAGTTTTTACGTATCACATATCATAAGTGATGGTATTTGGACCTGGAGTGGAAATTAAATGTAAAATTGAAATAGATAAAGCTTATAGGGACGCTACAGCTTGTTAGCGTACTTTTGATGCAAAAATGTGACACGGTAGCGTTTACGATTTGAAATAATTAATTCATTTACGTTGGAACTTACAGTAATTTGTTAAATAAGATTTCTTTCATAAAAATTACTCACATGATAATTGAAAAAGATAACATAGAAATTTCTACAATTTGGCGCAAAAACATAACACGGTATGAACATAATCTCATTTTGGAAAAGATTTCTTAACTTTTCTATAGTACACGGTATGGCGAATTTAGTGTTTTTCAACAGATACGTCCATACATTTAAAGCATTTAATCAATTGTAACGATTCTAAAATTATTGCAAATCAAGCTTTTGAATTATGACAAATACGACGGGACTTGCAGAATTAAGAAATAGGCGTCCTTTCATGACGACGGTAATAGGAATTAGTAAAATTTGTTAAAATTTAAGCGAACAGCACCCTGTTCTTGCTAAAGGGGGCTGCCGTGACATCATGACCCAGTATGACGTTATAGCAATTGGAAATTGTTTTTGACTATTTTTGAATTTTGAGGAAAATTGCAGCTATTTTTCGATCATTGCCTATAAAATAAAATCTGGGAAGAAGGGTAGTCAGTAGAGTTGTAGGCACAGTCTTAGGTAAAGCGTGAAGCTACTGTTGAAGTATTGTTTCGGTTGTGTGCTTTATGACTAATTTCGGTTGCCCATGCCCTCACTGTAATATAAAATGACATAACTAAAACTGATAAACTCTTGTATGCGAATAATTGCGTAACAGTAGTCAGTGAAATAAATAATTAAAGTAGAAATAGTATTAAAATTATCCAAACTTTTACTAAACATAATAGTTTTTGTGAATGACATTTTTGGTAAGTACATGTTTGATAAAAATCATGTAGTAGATGAGGTATCATTAATCAAACATGTTAGTAATAAGCACGAATTTGATTGTTATGAAAGCTTAGAGATCTTTAAAAACAAACAAATTCTAATGAATAATGATGACCAAGGCCTTTTAGGCTACTCTGAACCCATTAAACTTTCATAACTTTCACTTTCACCAGATTAGCTGATGGTATATATGTTAGAAAATTTCTTTAGTCCGTCCTAGTCAACCGCTGATGATGATAACGTAGCTATGGAAACGCGTTTGGTCTTTTTTAATTTTGTTTGGTACGTGGGTGTATTTTGTTTGTTACAGATCCCGCCACAGTTCCAGTGTTTCAGATTTTTCAAGTAAGTACATGAGATTAAATACGAAATTAAAGCAACTACTGTACATCCATAGGCGCGTTATATTCAAAAAAGAACAAAATAGTTACCTTGTAGTCCTTTCCTTCTTCTTTTATTCATTGTAGAAAGTTCAGTAAGACAAAAATTAAACACGGGTAATTCGAAAATCCCAGTTTCAGATTTCAGCCCATAACTTTCAAATTTCAGTAGTCTTTAAGGTTTAAATTCCGTTATGCGCATAACCTATTTTTTTAATTGTCCTTTCAACAATTCTGATTTGAGGCTTCAGCGCATAATTTTAAAATTTCAGCTGCCTTTTTTAGACAAATATTATAGAAAGAAAAGTTTTTATGGCTTAGACATTTTTGTATTATTTCCAAAATCACAATTTTAGGCACCAGCACATAATTTTAATATTTTAGGTTTCTATTTTAGACAAATATTACCAAAAGAACAATTTTGAAGGCTTCGATTACATCATAGGCATAATTTGTCTTGTTTAAACAAATATTACAGAAAAAAAATGTTTAAAGCCTTAGACTGCATTATGAGTACCCTAATATTTTTATTGTTATTTCGAAAATCCTAATTTATGCTTGAACGCATAAGTTTCAAATTTTTTAAGTCTTTTTAGAGAAATATAAAAAGAATAATTTTAAAAGCCTAGACTGAGTCATGAGCGTAACTTAATTTTTTATTATTTAGAAAATCTGCATAATTTTTCGAATTGCACCTGTCGCTGTTAGACCCATAGAAAGAATAACTTTGAAGTCTTAGACTGTATTATGGCATACCAATTTTTTTATTGTTATTTCGAAAATCCTAATTTTAGGATTAAGCGCATAATTTTCAAGTTTCAGCTGTCTTGTTTAGACAGCTTTTATAGAAAGAATAATTTTGAAGGCTTAGACAGTAGTCATATAGGACCGGTTCTGGCTCAGCTCAAGGTCACTCTGGAGGTGACCTTGGAAACTTCTTTGAAGAACACATAGTTGTCTATGCTAAAAAGTTGGTCAAGGTTCTTGTATTGGCTAAATTGAGTCAAGGTCAAATAGCTGTCTAAACTAAAAGTAGGGCAACGTGAGTATTTGACAGGTTGAAACATGTTCTGATAGGTATTCAAGTCAAGAACACATTTTTCTTATATAAACCGCAGTGTGGTCTATTGAAATCAGGCAGTTAGCAACTTGTAATTATTAAACATGGAATTAGCGGTGTTAAATCGAAGCACCTATTGCAAACCCTTCAAAAATGTGTGTGAGCTCGAGCTATTACAAAATTTATAAAATGATTAATGTGGCTGTAATTAACATTAAGTATGGTGAACGTATATTGATGGAAACAGCTGATTTTAAATGTGTATTACCTCAGCGCTTTGATGAAGAGAAACAAGATGAAGGTTATTCTTCTAACACTGACTGGCCACCATTTCAAAATAAAGATGATTTATAAGAACTGTACAAACAAGCAGCCAATGAATCGATTGTGATTATTATAAACTGTCAAACGAAAATCATCATGCGAAACATATAGAACTTGGATACAGTACACACCTCAACCTTGCACCAGTAGTGCGTATGGAGTGTGGCAACTGCTATCAAAGCAGTGATGTGATGCTAGACGTGAAGGAATGGAATAAACTTCTAAGAAGCCACTGATATGTAAAATTACAATTTTTCCGATCCCAATAAATGGAAAATAAAATTGATTGGTCGATTGTGAACGAAGAAGAAGATATAACCTATGATCAACATTATGAATCTCTATTTATCAATCTTGGTATTTATTACAACTGGGAAATGATTAAAGGGTATGATAGAATTTGGAAAACTACAACTGCTGTTCTTGTACATTCAATGCTTATAGTGTAGAAGAACTATTAGATTTAAAGGAAATAATAAGCTATAGATTAAATACTCCAATCTGGTGTGTTTCTGTGAAAAGTTTGTACAAGTTGTAAATTTATTAAATAAAAAAATATTAATAACTATGGTTTGGTTTTTTCGATCTCGATTTAAATATAAATACCCTGCTTTATCCATCTAGTTAAACAATATTAGGTAAGAACCGAAAGAGTGCAGGTGGTTTACAAAAAATTTCCGGTTGAATTTCATTTACCTGATCACCAGTCTTGTGGCCCTGGTACAAATTTAGAGAAACGACTCGCACGCGGTGACCCCGTTATTAATTATTAGATGTTCTCGCACGCGGTGACCCCGTTATTAATTATTAGATGTTCAGTGCAACCTTCATTTTATCAGTTGCAAAGGTTACCGAGATTCAGAAAGTAGACATAAATCAGATCAAATTTTAGAAGAAAAAGCTTGGGAATGTTTTAAATCATCAGACGCAACAGTGGGTGGATGTAGTGCAGCTTTAGCAGTCGGGACCACCGTGACAGCAAAGAGAAAATTAGGAATGGGGTCAAATATCGATCCAATCAGAAGAAGATATAGTTATACAATGGTGGAAATTTATTGGATTTACGCTAAAAGAATTAAATCAGACGAAAATTGCAGTCACAATAAACCCGTCGATTCCAACGTCAAAACGTTTGGTAAAAGGTTTAAGAGGAAAAAAACCTTAAAGTTCCTGAAATAATTCCCTTGCCTAAACAAGGATTGTCGGCAATCGGTGCTCCAGCTGGTGGCGCATCAGGAATTGCAAAAGCAGTCAATGAAGCTAAAAATGACAAAAAATTGCAACAAGAAACATCGCGCCCTAATCGCATGTTGGAATTTATCGCCATGGGCTCCATGAGTAAGAAAGGTCTAAAACCACACGAACTTGGTGATGGTGCGTTACCCTTAAAACCGTTTCCAAAAAACTGAATAGGTTTCCCGAAAGACCGTTAACAGATACTGATTTACAGAAATATACAACAAATGTACCCTACTTGAGGGATACTTTTGTGAGAGATAGGATGCCTAATTTTCCATGGAAAAAATAATCTGGAATTATTAACTTAGAAAGAAGTAGAAAAAAGTATGGTATTACGATAGTTTCGGTAACCTTCGACCACCAATCGAAGTGATTAGCCACTTTTCAGGAAACAAATGAATATCTGGTGTGGAACACCACACGACTTTCCCATCTACAAAATGGAAATTAAAAGACCTGAAACAATATTAATAACATTTTATAGGATAACTATGCAACCTGTTTTATAATAAATTCATCACGTAAATGCCGCTAAGTTACGTGTCGTATAAAATATTGCATAAGACATTACTAATCTATAAGTTTAAGGTCTATATCTCAGTATCTACATATCTTTGAAATATGCTCCTGTTTGAGAAGTATTTGCTAAAAACCAAAATATACCCCTCTCCGCCGCTGGATTTCTCCCAACATTTAATCAGCTCCAAGCAAAATCAAAACAAGCTAAATAAAGAACTTTAAGTACGTACGTTCTGGAATTACAGTGGATAATAGCATACATCCACACACACGTACATGCAGGCGAGCACACCCGCATACGGGAGCACACGAAGTCACGTGCACACAGACACACAGACACATAGACACACAGAGACACAGACACAGAGACACAAAGACACAGAGATACAGAGACACAGAGACCCAGAGACAGAGACACAGAGGCATAAAGACACAGTGACACAGAGACACTGAGACACTGAGACACAGAGACACCGATGCACAGAGACACAGAGACAGAGGCACAGAGACACGGAGACACACCGACACAAAGGCACAGAGGCACAGAGACACAGAGACACAGAGATACAGAGACACAGAGACTCATAGACACAGAGACTCATAGACACATAGATTCATAGACAGAGGCACAGAGACACAGGGACACAGAGTCACAGAGACAGACACAGTAACACAGAGACACAGTGACACAGAAACACAGAGACACAGTGGCACAGAGACACAAAGTCACAGAGACACAGAGCACAGAGAACAGAGACACAGAGAACAGAGACACAGAGACAACAGAGACACAGAGACACGAGACACGAGACACAGAGAACAGAGACACAGAGACAGGCAGAGACACAGAGACACTAGAGACACAGAGACAGAGACACAGAGACACAGAGACACAAGAGACACAGGACACAGAGACACGAGACACAGAGACACAAGACACAGAGACACAGAGACACAGCAGAGACACAAGACACAGACACACAGAACACAGAGACACAGAGACACAGAGACACACAGAGACACAGACACAGAGACACAGCAGTCACAGAGACACGGAGACACAGAGACACAGAGACACAGAGACACGAGACACAGAGACAGACAGAGACACAGAACACGAACACAGAGACACAGACAACACAGACGAGACACAGAACACAGAAACACAGAACACAGAAACACAGAACACAGAACACAGAGACACAGAAACACAGAACACAGACACACAGACACACAGACACAAGACACAGAGACACAGAGACACAGACACACAGAACACAGAACACAGAACACAGAGACACGACAGAAACACAGAAACACAGAAACACAGAAACACAGAAACACAGAACACGCAGAAGACACAGAAACACAGAAACACAGAAACACAGAACACGCAGAACACGCAGAAACGCAGAAACACAGAACACAGAGAACACAGAAACACAGAAACACAGAACAGAAACACAGAAACACAGAAACGCAGAAACACAGAAACACAGAAACACAAAACACAGAAACACAGAAACACAGAAACACAGAAACACAGAAACACAGAAGACACAGGAACACTGAAACACAGAAACACAGAAACGAACAGGAAACACAGAAACACAGAAACGCAAAAACAGCAGTAACACAGAAACACAGAAACAGAAACACAGAAACACAGAAACACAGAAACACAGAAACACAGAAACGCAGAAACGCAGAAACGCAGAAACACAGAAATACAGAAACATAGAAACACGAAAACACAGAAACGCAAAACACAGACATAGACACGCACGCACGCATAGAACATTTAAACATCGGCCTGGCGTGAGCGTATGTGTGTGCTGTGCGTGAGCGTGTGCGTGTGCGTGTGCGTGTGCATGTGCGTGTGCGTGTGCGTGTGCGTCGTGCGCGTGCGTGTGCGTGGGCGTGCGCGTGTGCGTGCGTGTGCGTGCGTGTGCGTGTGCGTGTGCGTGTGCGTGTGCGTGTGCTGTGCGTGTGCGTGTGCGTGTGCGTGTGCGTGTGCGTGGCGTGGCGTGTGCGTGTGCGTGTGCGTGTGCGTGTGCGTGTGCGTGTGCGTATGCGTGTGCGTGTGTGCGCTCGCGTGTGTGTATGTTTGTGTGTACGTGTTATAGTTATATACGAAGTTTGATATTTTATCAGAAAGTTAGACATAACAGAGTACTCAAATGAGGTAGTAGTGTAAAATATTTACATTATAGGAGCATTTATGTGTGATTTGCAGGAAAAGATAAGGTTAATATTGTAATCCTTAAAGGTGGAATATATTTAAAACTGAAGTGTACCGTAATATGACTTAAAGTTTGTTAAAGGACTATATCGAAAGTTTTGTTGTTTCTTCTTTGCTTCTGAAGCACGCGGATTATTGGGTTCAGTTAGTTGGATTTGCGAAACACAGAAACGCAGAAACACAGAAACAGAAACACAGAAACGCAGAAACGCAGAAACGCAGAAACGCAGAAACACAGAAATACAGAAACATAGAAACATGAAAACACAGAAACAAATAGACACAGAAACGCAAAACACAGACATAGACACACGCACGCACGCATAGAAAATTTAAAGATCGGCCCCTGGCGTGAGCGTATGTGTGGCGTGTGCGTGAGCGTGTGCGTGTGCGTGTGCCATGTGCGTGTGCGTGTGCGTGTGCGTGTGCGTGTGCGTGCGTGCGCGTGCGTGTGCGTGGGCGTGCGCGTGTGCGTGCGTGCGTGCGTGTGCGTGTGCGTGTGCGTGTGCGTGCGTGTGCGTGTGCGTGTGCGTGTGCGTGTGCGTGTGCGTGTGCGTGAGCGTGTGCGTGTGCGTGTGCGTGTGCGTGTGCGTGTGCGTGTGCGTATGCGTGTGCGTGTGTGCGCTCGCGTGTGTATGTTTGTGTGACGTGTTATAGTTATATGCGAAGTTTGATATTTTATCAAAAGTTAGACATAACAAAGTACTCAAATGAGGTAGTAGTGTAAAATATTTACATTATAGGAGCATTTATGTGTGATTTGCAGGAAAAGATAAGGTTAATATTGTAATCCTTAAAGGTGGAATATATTTAAAACTGAAGTGTACCGTAATATGACTTAAAGTTTGTTAAAGGACTATATCGAAAGTTTTGTTGTTTCTTCTTTGCTTCTGAAGCACGCGGATTATTAGGTTCGGTTAGTTGGATTTGCGAAACACAGAAACGCAGAAACACAGAAACAGAAACACAGAAACGCAGAAACGCAGAAACGCAGAAACGCAGAAACACAGATATACAGAAACATAGAAACACGAAAACACAGAAACAAATAGACATAGAAACGCAAAACACAGACATAGACACACGCACGCACGCATAGAAAATTTAAAGATCGGCCTGGCGTGAGCGTATGTGTGTCGTGCGTGAGCGTGGCTGTGCGTGTGCGTGTGCATGTGCGTGTGCGTGTGCGTGTGCGTGTGCGTGCGCGTGCGTGTGCGTGGGCGTGCGCGTGTGCGTGTGCGTGTGCGTGTGCGTGCGTGTGCGTGTGCGTGTGCGTGTGCGTGTGCGTGTGCGTGTGCGCGTGCGCGTGCGGCGTGGCGTGACGTGCGTGTGCGTGTGCGTGTCGTGCGTGTGCGTGTGCGTATGCGTGTGCGTGTGTGCGCTCGCGTGTGTATGTTTGTGTACGTGTTATAGTTATATACGAAGTTTGATATTTTATCAAAAGTTAGACATAACAGAGTACTCAAATGAGGTAGTTAGTGTAAAATATTTACATTATAGGAGCATTTATGTGTGATTTGCAGGAAAAGATGAGGTTAATATTGTAATCCTTAAAGGTGGAATATATTTAAAACTGAAGTGTACCGTAATATGATTTAAAGTTTGTTAGAGGACTATATCGAAAGTTTTTGTTATTTCTTCTTTTGCTTCTGAAGCACGTGGATTATAGGGTTCGGTTAGTTGGATTTGCGATTTGTTTCCAAAATTATAGTTACTTTTTTTCTTGGCTTCGCCTACAAAATAAGTTATACTTCTTATTTTAAAATAAAAACATACTGCGAGTAATTTTATTTTGATTATAGTTTCATACATCTCATACATCCAGTACTAGTACTCGTAATTGTTCACCAGTGCCCAAGATTTAAAAAACGTATTAGTACAAAGATACTTCCTATACTTACTACTTTGCAACTAGAAAAATATTTGCCAGAGAATGTATCTAGCAAGACCGTTATATTTTATTTTTCTGTTTTTGTACGTTGTCTATTATTTTATTGTGGTCATCCGATTCTTAATTTTTAGATTAATGAAGCGAAGCTCTTAACAATATTATGAACGTGACTCATTTACTAGTTTTATGAAATAACATTTATTCCATACTTATCGTATGTTTGCGTGTATGTTTTTGTATGTTTATATCATTTATATAAGTATATGTCTGCATATACACGCTATTTGTTCCTAAAATAAAAACTGAAAGCAAATAATGCACAAATTTAAATCGAACACTACATTTAGTTAGAGCAAAGGATACAAATTGTTATCCTTTGTCATATTATATTCAGAAAGAAAAACGATGAGATAGCTTACGCGTTGATATTCAACTCAAAGACCGTAAACCGTTTGCTTTTCAAGCAAGCAACAAGGTGATAAAATTCTCTGTTTGTGTCTGTCACGTTGATTATTCTCTCTACTTTATGAATGTTGTATTCTGTCTTTCTTTATAAAAAAAACAAATTTGATCAAAATTAATGGAATGTAAAAGGACAAAAAAAATATTTAGGAAATGGTTTTTTAATACAATTAACGCATTATGTATACAGCCATTACAAAAAGAGGATGACCGACATCTTGTTTAGAATAGCGCTCGTTAACGTGGTCTCTGTGGATTACTAGAAAATTACACAAGTGAGTTGGTATATTAAACAGAAATTTAAAGCACAATTTTACTAAACGGTTACAGAGTCACAGTCTCTCTCTTCTGTCGACACTGTTGTAATTCATATAAATTACCAAACGGTTAATGCAACCTACACATTATTTAAACCGCCGCCACTATTGCTGCCACTGACACCACTACGACCAATATGTATATACGTATGTTCCTAAATGAATTTTAGGGTAAGCGTTTTACTCGACACGCGTTATA
The DNA here is from genome assembly GCA_036346205.1 of Vesta saturnalis. Taxonomy (NCBI): domain Eukaryota; kingdom Metazoa; phylum Arthropoda; class Insecta; order Coleoptera; family Lampyridae; genus Vesta; species Vesta saturnalis. The sequence goes on along the minus strand of JARFJB010000559.1, from coordinate 907,299 downwards.
AATTTCTAATATGAAATTACATCACTCATTCCCTGATTCTATTTTACATGAGGGTTTATGTAATTAATTTGCATTTGTGAGGTTAAGAATTGATTTATGCCTTTAAGTATCAAACTTTGCTGATGAATACTGTATAGTATTTTTATGCACTACATCGATGAAAAGAGTGATGAGATTAAGCTCAATCAGATTTGATTCAAAATTAGTTTTAATACCATTTAGAGAACTCACAAAAACAATAAATAAAAAACACCGAAATCGTTTCAATAGCTAAGCTATCATCATGAGCGGTGGACTAGGACAACCTAAAGAAATTTCTAGAATCAACGAGTAACGCTTCGTTACTTTCTGGTGAGAATCCTGAATAGCCTAAAATTTCTTTATTTGTTTTTGTAATGGATAATAACGATCATGGATCTTTAGGCTACTCAGAACTGATTAAACTTACTATCAGTTTCAATGAACCGTTTCCTGCTGATAGTATTGTATACGTTAGAAATTCCTTTAGTTCGTCCTAATCGACTTCTAATATTGGAACGCGTTCGGTATTTTTTAATTTTGTGTGGTACGTGAGTGTTTTTTTGTTTATAACAGGTCCTGTCACAGGTTGAGTGTTCTAGATTGCCAGAGGTCAATTAAACTCCTCGTTTATGCACAAGTCGTACAAGATTAATTATGACAACTAGAAACGGATTCTGAAACGAACACACTTAGAGTTATCTAAATACATTAATTTTTTATGTGTAAAGTTTGTCAAATATTGAAAATTCCTAGCAGCATTTAAAGTCACCGTAAGAGCTGCACTGACAAGAATCAATAAAAATAGTTTCTGAGCAAATTACAAATGTTAATTAAAATTTTGATTTGACTCAAAACATTCAAACTGTAAAACTTTAACTGTTTTTGTACGAACGTTTCTTAGTAGAAAAAGTAAAATGCAGGTTTAAGGATTCGAGGTGGGGAAGGGGTGCGGAATCTTGCCTTAGCAACAAAATAGTCAGAAAGTTAAATATGTAACACGAAATTGACATGTACCCAAAAAACCCAATCCGTCACTTTTCGGGACTGTCAATACGTGCGCTCTTTGTCTTAGGAGATTTTATGTTTAAGAAATAGTCATACTACCGCGTATTACTTATGACTCACCACTTTATTAAGTAACACCTAGGTCGTGAGTTTCATTTGGAGAAACATAAGGCTTTCACTTACGATTCACTGTAGTAATTCTGATGACACGCCCCACAAAATATTACTTGCGCATTATGCATTTCGCGTAATACTTGTACCGATGGAGCAAAACAAGAATAGTCAAAAAATAAGTAAACACCCAAACACGTACACTACGAAACACCCAACTCAAAACAAATACAGATAGAGAGATATTCACTTATACAAGCACGAAACAAGCAATAACATACTAAAGAAACTATACCATGCAAAACCATAATAACAAACAAGCACACGCAAACAAAAGAACTAGCCAACAATAAAAAAATTCACGTAAACCTTAAACATGCAGTCTGAAACCAATGGAGCTAGCAAACAAGCGTACTCTCAAACACTTAGCTCACTACCCCCAAACACAGAAACAAGCACGTAAGAAGAGGAAACTATTAATCAAGTAAATACCTAAGCGCAAAAAGTGCTTTGGGGAAAAAATTCAAATTATTATTATTATAAAACGTGTCTGGTCCTTTTGGGGAAAACTTAAATTTAAACATATCTAGTCCATTGACTGTAAGTTTGTAAATAAATTAAGATTACTGAGGGAACTGTTATTTATTTGCTCGCCCTGTTTCTTCTCCCTCGTTCAATCTTTACAGGACCTCTCTCAGGAAATAATAATTTCATTTTTTTTTCTTTTCTTTAAAAGCTTGTGGCGCTCAATTCTTTTCTTTTACTAATAGTATATCTGAATAGGCTAAGATTTTCCTAACGCCCTAAAGCACTCAGGAACACTAGCAGGAGGTAAGGGGTATTGTTAGGTTGCCGAGAAATGTTTATGAACGGCTACCTTAAATTTGCTTAAATCAAAATTTGGAGGAATGCATTCCACAATTTGGTAGCCGTGTGGAAAAATGTAGGTTGCGCCCATTTAGTGTGACAAGATGGAATTTTGAGAGCGTAATTATGGTGTGAATTGGCAAAACCCTAACGAAGATAACCTGGGAAGGGATTAAGGAGTGTATTTCGGAGGTAAACTTGCCATTGTAATAGCGATAGAACAAGAAAAAACCGAAACTATTCTTCTATGCACAAGAGACTCTAGCTCAGAAATTGGAAATTAGAGATGGGCCATTTACAAGTCTTATAGCTCTTTTTAAGGCGCGGTTTAACATACCAAAGGCGTATTGGGAGGCACTGACCCAGTGGTGATAGTTGTATTTCAGAAGAGGTCTAATTTAAACCTTGTACGGTAAAAGGAGTTGTGATATAAAGTTCTGTTTATATCTGTATAGAATGTCCAGTTTCCGGGCAGCTGGCTAACAAAAGGTAGTGAACCCATAAAGGGTTCGATGATACGAACATCCCTAACATAGAAATAGAGTTGGAAAACTTGAGATCTAAGCCATTCATATTTATAGCAGGAAATGATCGGTCTTTCTTGGCGACACAAGCAACACTGGATTTTGTCGGATTGAAAGTGAATAGGTTATTGCTTCCCCATTCAAGGATACGTTCTAAGTCATTGTTGATTGAGGCTGCCATTTTTACTTTAACGTCCTGACCAGACTTACTGTCTAGGGGAAAACTGAGAACTACAATGAAAAGAGTTGTCGTTTAAAAGAGATGGATCGGGTTAGTAGTTGAGGAAATGAGGTCATTTATGTATAGCAGGAAAAACGTGAGTATACGCCGCGTTAATAGTAGTTTCCTTCGAAAACAAGCCAGCGACGACAACACGAAGGTATACGTGTTTTGTCAAGAAAGCTGTAGATCTAGTTGATGACCGTATCGGATAAGCCGAACGAGGTCAGCTTGGCAAGTAGGCATTTGTGCCAAACCTGGTCAAGAGACTTTGAAATAGCTAAAGCTACTACGACTATTTCATCGAACCTTTCTAATGTGTTATTCAAAAGTTAAGTGACACATGAAAAATCACCCCTTGAACGACTCTGTCTGAACCCATATCGGTAGCCGCTGAGGAGTTTATTGGACTCAAGGAACCAAAGTAGTTGATAGTTTATAGCTTTTTCCATGATTTTCGATAGAATGGAAGTGAAATCTATTGGTCGACAGCTTGAGGGATCGATTTTGTCACCATTTTTAGGAATAGGTTGGACATTTGCCAACTTCCACGATGAGGGAAACTCTCCAGATGACATGGAGATGGAAAAGGCTTTTCACAATACAGGTACTTCCTCGGGGTATCATTTTCTAAGAACGATAGCTGGAATACCGTCAGGACTAATCGCCTTGTTTGAGGCAAATTTATTGATAATTGATTCTAGGAGTTTGTATCGAAAGTGAATTGGTGTCATAGCGTATAGGTAGATTTGGACGACATTATAATGATTTTTCTCTGCTACAAGAAGATGGGCAATATGCTGCAGAACCAGAAAACAAAAATATCACTCGAAGAGCAAGGAGTGTATTATAGACCATATGAGGAGTGCTCATAAAGCTAGATAGGAAGAACCAACCGACACATCCACGTACGCAGACAAGAACTTTGTAACGCGGTACTGAAGAATATACTGACCCATTCTCTGGCCCAAAATGTGTAGTAGACAGCATACAAAATAGTTCGATAATGTCACAAATCTAGCCAACATCTAAATTAAAACATACTGAATATTTTGGGAAGCCATCGAAATAAAGAAGAGACCTTCCAACATAAACACAAGAGATAATGCGCAAAGGTTGCCCAATAATTGGAAGCCGCTTCTAAAGAAGCACGCACCAGCTACCACATGCCTAAACGACTAGATAGGGAAAACCAAATGACAAAGGAGAGAAAGTAGTGAAATAGGCCGTAGTCGAAATGGAAAGGAATGCGGGTCGAAGTGGAAAGGAATGCAGGCGAGAAAGTAACACCTTAACGACCAATCACATGAGCATCAAGTCGAAATGCCAAACTACAAATACAACCGGAGAACAGCCAAGATATCAGTTCGGTTCTAATCACCAGAGGTTCAGCATAAATCATCTACAGATGGATGGTGGGATTCGACCGAGACGTTGTGATCGAGGAGGTGATTTTATCAAGCATGGTTAATCAACCAGAGCATGTGTGTGTGTGTGTGTGTGTGTGTGTGTGTGTGTGTGCATATATATATATATATATATATATATATATATATATATATATATATATGAGTGTTGTCTCGCGTGTGCTGCTGGTTGCCTCTGACTCCTGTCAGTACAAAAACGACGTTTTGACAAAATCCCATTCGCCATTTTCAAGTTCTCTCCAATTACTTGACTCTTCTCCGCGTACTCTAATTAAACTGATGTTCTGCTGTGCGGTCTCCTGTTTATACCTGGTATTGTATACTGTCATCACTTTCACTTTTTTCTCTTCGGCTACTTTCCCCTTTTCCGTTTTCTTGGTGTTCCTTTCTATTCTTCCTCTTGTGAGCACTGTTGGTGTAGGTGAGGATTTACTTGTGTGGCAAGTATTAATCTCCACGCATTGGACAATCTTGGGGAATCGTCTCGTGTGTTGAGGTTCTGTTCATGTTTCTCAATTTCTATGGTCTTTCGTATGTTCCTTTTCGTCATCGCGTTTTTGATGTTGATTATCATCCTGGTGTTTTCAAATACTGTGGGGTGTGATTTACTGTCGCGTGCTGCGCTATCGATGACGTAGACGTCTTTCTATCTGCAGCCTTTTTGTGTTCCTTGCCTCGAAAATTAATCCTCGTTTTTGTTTGTACCATCTATACCTCAAGGGATGGTGTAAACTTGTTGCTCCTCCAAGGTAATTTTGGTTTTTGGGTGTTGGAAGCACTTAAGATAGGTTTCTGTCCGTCTTGTCTGTTATTCCTTATAGATATGGAAGCGTAACCTGGGCTGCTGGTGATCCTTACTCCCCTATATGCTCCAGTTTTCCTAGTCTTGAGGCATTTGGAATGTTCCTCATTGTAAGTTAATTTTTTAGTAGTACCGTTGTTAGTATAGTCATCTTCTTTTTGTTAGTTAAATCCGTCTGTCTCGTTGATCGTATCACCACTGACTGCTGTACGCAGGATGATAGATACATTTGATGATGCAAGCTAAGCAAATGCTCGTTTCTCTCAACTTGGCCGGCTATACTTTGTAGGTAGCTCTGACGACAACTGGCTTTGACCCAACTCTGACGTCCCAGTTGAGGCTCCGGGGAGAATGGAGCGCCTAGAAAGCGAATAATGAAAGTGAGGTGCTTTAAATGTCTCCGCTGTGGCCATCTTGCAAAATGTAAAAACGTGTGAATGTGGAAAACAAGCACACGATGAGGACGACGACTGCCAAACTCCCCCCGTATGCATTAACTGTAAGGGTGCACACACATCAAGATCACCAGTTTGCGAAGTGTCAGAAAAGGAAAAATAACTACGTAAGATAAAAGTAGTGCATGGATTTAGTTATAAAGAAGATAGAACGATGGTGTATGGCAAATCCTATATACAAAGCAACAAATGATATGCAGATCAAGCATCAGCTGTCATTAACAGAACATCCCAATAGTAGGGGACATACTAATACACCAAAAACACTGTTACAAAACTGGTTAAATAATGCAGATACAGATACAGAATCAGATAAATCCATACATTTCCACGAAAAGAAAAAACAACGAGGATGGACGTCCGGAGGACCTCGAATTAGTCCGTTGGTAACAACATACAAAAAAAAACCAAAGAAAAACTGTGATACCGTAACTGACTGTGATATGTGTGATAAAAATGTATGTTGTAATAGTCTTATATCCTTTCTCTTTTATCTTAAATGTATCTATTTACGATTTTATTTATTTATATTTATTTATTTTCGCTATTTATTTATCAAGTACTTTTTATTTTGTTTATATGTCGATTTGTGACCAACCAATCTTATCATTAAAAATGTCTGAACAGATCAATCTATGGAATAGGACAGGCGTAAAAATTAAATATGATGAACTGAGATACATACCAAATCAAATAAACCCTATGATGGTGGCTATATAAGAAAGCAAACTTTCAATAAAAGACAATTTTACTTTGGGTAATTATAATGCAAATAGAAAAGATGTCACTATTACACGCAATGAAAGAACGCATGGGGGAGTAGCTACAATAGTGAGAAAAGACGTAGTAGCAAAAAAATTATATTAAACACTACTCTGCAAGCATAACGGCATCCAAAGAATTGTATGTCATTAACTTGTACAAAATCCGTTTTCACAGATAAAACAACCAAGTTTAATACTAGGAGACTTCAATTGTCATAACACCATGTGGGGATCGTCCTTCACAAGTCCTAAAGGCTCAGTACCAGAAGGAATTATCAGTGATGTGCCTTTGGTGATATTAAACAATGGATTTAGCGCAATTGATCTGTCACTAGCATCCGCTAGAATAGCGTTCAGAATGTCATGGAAAGTAATGAATGACCTACACCATAGTGACCACTTTCCCATCCTTATGGATATAAATACACAAAATCCGAAATACAAAATACAACGTAAATTTAATACGAAGAGGGTAGGCTGGGTGAAATTTATTAACACAATTGAAAACGTGGAACAATCAGTAAAAAACTTGACCGATAATATGCATACGCCGCTCAGAAGTCTATCCCAGTGACAGGTGGAAAAATGAACTAGGCGCCAGTTCCGTGGTGGAACAAAGAAATTGCGGAGTTTAATAAAGTTAAAAAACGTCTTTTAAATAAATATTTAAAAAAACACAGGAAAATTTGGTTGCTTTTAAACAAGCAAGAGCTAAAGAAAGGTATGAAAAGCGAAAAGTTCAACAAAGATCTTGGCATGAGTACACATCTAGCCTAACCGCTACCAGTCCACCAAATGAAATGTGGCGGAAGGTAAAATGCATAATAGGTTCAAACAATCCCCCCAAACCACCTACACTGATATTAAACGGAGCAATAATAACAGACGCTGTAACAATAGCAAACCCAGTACCCAGAATACCTCAAGCTTAAAAACTCTTCACAAGAATTAGAACAAATCAAGTTTGTTGAAAATGGAAAGAGCAATAAAGCGAACAAAATAATCTGCTCCAGGTCACGACTTGGTAACGTATAGCATGGTTAAACACCTTCCTCTTGAAGTGAAAGAAACCTTGCTAGAACTGTACAATAAGATCTGGTTAACAGATACTTACTCGTCTAACTGGAAACTGGCCACTATAATTACTTTACCTAAACCAAGTAAATATACTACAAAACCGGAGCACTTTAGACCCATATCTTTAACATCCTGTGTATCTAAAATATTGCAAGCCATGGTTAACTTCACACTGGTTACGGTTCTAGAGATAGAAAATAAATTTAGTACATATCAGACAGGCTTTCGAAAAGGATACTCTACCGTTGATCAGCTACTGAACCTAGATCATATTATTAATAGAGCTTTTACTAACACTGAACACGCGCTTGCAATATTTTTCGATACACAGAAAGCTTATGACACTGTATGGAAACCATGGGTGTTGCAAACGATCTATCAATGGAACCATCGGAGACACCTACCAGAAGAGATATGGCCGAAATTGTACAATCCGATTGTGAAATCCTTGTAAAAACCATGAGACTGCAAAATTATACCTAAATAATAAACAAATACTATACGTAAAGGACTTTAAATTCCTAGGAGTAACATTAGACGACGAATTAACCTTCAAACGTCATATTGAGATGGTTGTGACAAAATGCAAATCTTTGTTGAACAGAATTAAAATACTCTCGGGATATATATGGTGCGCAGACAATGGAACGTTAAAAGATATTATAAATACATTCATACGAAGTAGGTTAGAATGTAGATCAGTTAAAGAAAATAGTGTCCACATGGAATAGTGCGTTTTTAGTAGCAACGGGTGCATATCGTACGTCTTCTACACAGAGTCTGGACATTGAAAATAGTTCTCTGCCTTTAGCCTTAAGATTTGAACAATAACACCTGAGATATGGACCTAAACGATGTGTCAAATCGTCGTACTTCCTCTACAAAGACATCACACACCCCTCCTGGCTTGAACAGTATGAGTGGCAACAAACACCCACTATCCCAGCAGTACTCAAACATAACACAGATTTACGGTCCTCTGAAGCAATAAGCGCTCAGTTCTGGCGATCAAAAAGTGATCAAAAAGTATACGCCGTGGGAATTAACGCCCATTGAAATTAAATATAAATCTTGCAATGAAAATACTAATATAGAAGCACCTGATATCATCATTAACATCTGGAAAAGCAACCCAAAAGGATTTAACATAAGTAACCCAGGTACAACAAATACGTGGCACACATACATAATATGTACTCAAACAAAAACCTATCATACGTCTCTTCGTTAAAAGCCATTAAATTTTGCTCAGATAGTCACGATACGAAGATAAATATCTACTGTAATTTTCATATAAAAAGTATTACCACTGAGATATACAGCCAAAATGAACTAGTTAAGATAGTTTCAGATAAATGGAATCAGTTGAATCAAGATGGGAAGGACATACACATTGCTAGCTCTACAATAAGTAAGAACCCGACACATAAAAATTATAGAGCAATACCAGCTGAAACAATAAACACAGCAGAACTCCAGGATGTATTGCGACGGATTAGTGAAAAGCAAATAAATAAGTGGAACAAAAGATGGTCTATTAATCAGATGCATTTAAAAGCAATACAACTCCTTAGTGACCACCAATATGGGTTTAGGCAAAGTCGTTCAACAGGCGGTCTTCTTTCATAAGTGACCCAAGTTTGGAACAATACAGTAGAGCAGTCCGGTGAAACAGTTGTAGTCGCTTTAGATATCTCAAAGGCATTAGACCAAGTTTGACATAAGTGTTTACTTGCCAAACTCACCTCGTTTGGGTTAAATGATACGCTCATCAACTGGGTTTCTAGTTTCCTTGGTAAAAGACGAATACGTGTCGCAGTTGATGGTTTTTTCACAAGAAGTTAACATTAACGCGGGCGTATCACAGGGATCCGTTATAGCGCCTACACTTTTTCTACTGTACATAAATGACCTTATTCTTCAACAACTAACCCCATCCATTGCTTTGCTGACGATAGCACTTTTCACTGTAATTCATATCAGTCTACTCATAGTGATAATCCACCTTCTATGTCAAATCAAGAAATTAAAGCTGAAATGGCAAATTCAATCAACAAAGACATTCAACGTATTCTCGAATGGGGAAGCAATAATCTAGTTAAATTTAATGCTAACAAAACTCAGTGTTGCCTTCTGTCCGCTAAAAAGATCGATCATTTCCTGTTGTAAGTATGAATGGCTCAGTTCTTAAGTTTTCAGACTCTATTACTCTGTTGGGTATGACTGTATTTTCAAATCTTTCATGGGTTAACCATCTTCTGTCAGCTACCAAAACAGCTGCTCGTAAAATGGGGTTTTGCACAGATCTAAGCAGTACTTTACCTCTCGACAACTCCTTCTGCTGTATAAGGCCCAAATTCGGCCTCATCTGGAATATAATTCTCACCTCTGGGTTACTGCTCCCAATATGCTCTCGATATCGTTGACCGTATTCAAAAGAGAGCGATTAGGCTTATAAATGACTCGTCTTTAACTTCTCACATACAGTCCCTTGAGTATAGAAGGATGGTTTCAGTTCTTTCTTTGTATTATCGTTATTACAACGGCTATTGTGCTGCTGAATTATATTCTTTGACACCATCTCGGGCTATCTTTGCGAGAAACATTCGGTTCGCTCACTCGCATCATCAGAGTGCAGTACAAATCTCCACTTGTCGTACCAAACGGGCGCAATCCACATTCTTCTACACGGCTTCTAAACTCTGGAATGATCTCCCTAGTTCCTGTTTTCCTCTCACTTATGATATGAGAAAATTTAAGGTAGCTGTTCATAGACATCTATTGGCAATTCATTATCCCTCTATCCATCCTACTAAGTGTTCCTGAGTGCTTTAGCACGATACAAATTAGCCTGTTCCGGTCCACAATCATAAAAAACCAAATACAAAACAACATGGAATAAAACAGGTATACCACGAAAAAATCAGGTCATTATTACTCTACTGAGAATCGGACATACACGGCTAACCCATAGTCATCTTCTAACGGGAGAAAGACAAAATTGATGTACCCAACGTAATGCTGATTTAACGGTACAACAAATTATTGAAGAATGTCTCAACTTAAACCAATACCGAGAAATCTACAACGTAAGAACTGTACAAAATGGTGATACAATAGATCAAGGGAATAAATGTATACCAACATCTTTAGACATAGCGCAAATCAAAACTGAGGTGATGAATACTTACCAAAGTATAGGGAAAGAAAAGTGACAATAAAGATGTGCCAATTGTCTTAGCTACAAACGCACATCCTTGAGGAAGCCGTAAGGGAAAAAAATAACGTTTATTGTTCAAACAGGTCATATACCCAAACAGAACAAATATAAGCTCATTAGAAGTGCGAAAAAGTAGAACGAAAGGCAAAATCATTCTGCAACATACCTTAAGTATATAATACTATACTCTACAATTGTAAATTAATTGTATTTAACACGCCATTTAAAGGAAAAGAAGAACAAAACATAATAACGTTACAAATCAACTGAAAAACTAACATTGTACAATAATGAAGTCCGTTAATTGCATCCAACAAGTGGCTTAGAGGTCTACTACACTGGTTGAGGAGTTACAAATTTAAGTAACTCTATAAACAGGGGAGTTCTTTAAAACGTTGGTTCTACATTTTGGTCAATTCAACAAATATGAAACCACAGTTCTAAAACACTTATAATAAAGAATCCAGTGACTGGTTGATAAGGGTTGTTTATAAATAGTGACACGACGTCAAAGCTCACTGAGTTTCTGGTTTACTGTCTCTTCCTTCAGTATTTCGATGAGCTGGTTGGAGTTGTTCAAGCATGATTCTGCTTATTCCTCATGCTTGTAGTTGTTGCACCACATATGTCGGTAGTTGTTGTAGTGGCGGCCCAATTGAAATGACAATTGCTCTCAATGGATACATGGATTTTAGGTAACCGATATAGTTTTGGACATTTTGAATATTTTTCTCGTGGTAGCAGCTGGAGTTATTGTTCTTCATTGTTCTGGCTGTCCTTGATTTTGGCTTTGGTGGTCTTCTTCAGGTAGGTTGTGGGATCCGTCCTTATCAGTTGGTATGCTGGGTTTTGTAGCTACTCTCGTAGTCTGCCTTGTCTACAATCACCGTGGTGTTCCCATCGTCGGCTGAAAGAATGATGATGTCCTTGGTGGATTTTAAGTTCCGCAGGACGTGCACCTCGTTTTTTTGGTAGGTTCCTCATCGGTGGGCGTATTTTCCTTAATACTTGAGAAACCTCTTGTTGTATGGGTTCGGCTGCGCCTCTGTCGAGTTTTAGGATTGATGCTTCAACTCCAAATATAATTTCTTCTACAGGAACTAGTTCAGGCGAGGTTGCAAAATTGAAATCTCAACTGAGCACGCGTCTTGATGCTTCGGCAAGGTGATATTAGGAGATGTTGTGCACCATCTTGTATGTTGTTTGCCCAAAGTAAGAGTGAACAACTATGTTTTCCTTTTATTAATCCTTTCCATCTTAGTCGTAAATTATCCAATAATTACATGAACCACTCCTATTCCTTATTACTTATGTACAGGATGGCCAACTAAGAATGCGAGGTACTGTATCTGGGAAACTATACATCGTAGAGGCTTGCGGAAAAAAATTTTTTACTAAAACGGCCAATACAAAAACCTGGAAAATATTTTCATGTTTCTGACATGGCCGCTAGGGGGCGTAACTGCAATCTTGAATCTAAAAAGTGTTATTTCTGTAAATTCTGCTATATTAACCTAATAAAAATAACTGATCGTTGAAGTCGAGGATAATCTGAATTTTTTGTTTGGTACTTTTTGACGTATCTATAAAAATAAAGTGGTGGGGGTATTCAAAGGTTTCCTCAAATCACCCCCGTATCTTCGAAACAGCTAATCCGATTTTAACAAACTTAGGCGCGTTAAAAGAGCTTTTCTTGGGCTACAATGTTAAAATAGTTTTGTTAGTTTCACATATCGTCACTAGAGGGCTTTGTTCGACATTCCGACAGAAACGGTTAATTTTCGCAAAACAATAAATGCATTGGTATGAATTTTTTCATGATCAAGTAGCCAAATTATGCCTAAACAAGCTCGCGAAAACCGCATCTCGATATCTTGTTCCTAACCTAAAATATCGGCCATAGAAAGCTTTATACGAAAATCCCTTAAATTTTTATTTTTTTAACTGTATTTTTCTGGAATTATTTTTATTATGTTAGTTGTGGCCCTAAAAGGACCGATTTAAAGGAGGAAGGTTTTAATGCCCCATAAATGCTGACCATCACGCTCTATGCATTGCTGAAGCCTCTCATGGCTAGACAAAACTGCAGCTTCAATTCGGCTCTCGGTATGTTACGTATTGCGTTACGAATCCGGTTTTCATATCTTCTCTAGTAGTAGTTGAGTCCGAAACACGATGTCCTTTAAGCGCCCCATAAATAAAAATCTAGGCAAGTTAAGTCTGGCGATCGCGGAGGCTATGGAAACAGACTTCCTCTTCCAATCCACCGCTGTTGAAATACTGCATTAATATGCTCTCGCACATTAATAGCAAATGTGCTGGGCAACCATCCAACTGCAAAACAATTTTGCCTTGTTTCCAGAGGCACATCTTCCAACACAAACGGTAATTGATTGGCCAAAAGTCAAGAAATACATTGCCATTTAGGGGTTGCTCGACAAAATGTGGCCCAATAATTCTGCCTCCCAGTATGCCACACCATACATTTAAACTCAAACGTTCTTGGCGCTGAACTTCACGCAACCAATGGGGATTTTCTGTAGACCAATAATGCATATTCTGCAGATTGACTCTCCCGTCACTACTTAAGGTGGCTTCATCGGTCCAAAGAATTTGAAATAAATATTTTCTATTTTCGCGTATCATGCCTAACATTCCAATGGCAATAGTCTAACCTTCGATCAAAGTCTTCCTCTTTCAAGGCCTGATGCAAAACAACATAATATGGGTGCATTCTTAAAGTAATTAAAAAAAGTTTAAACGAATACCTATATATTTTGATGGCCATTAGAACTTACCTATGGTCCTTCAAAATATTTTGAACCGTTGTCCGTGATATGCCCAACTCAGTGGATAATGCTCTTGTGCTAACATGAGGATTTCCTTCAATATAGCCCGTACACGGTTAATATTTTCTTGTGTTCTTCCAATTCTTTGCCGTTGAAACGTTGGCCGAAACTACTATTGGCTCGTAAGCTCGCCACTAATCGGGGAAAAACTCTTACATCGCAAGGACGCCGATTTGAAGCTCAAAATAAACCGCAAGCTTATCAACAGCTTCATTATTCGTAAAACGCATTTTGAAAGCACAAAATTGCTCAAAGTAACGCGAAAGTGTTGACAACTATTGACAATTTGAGGATTATGTATGTTTTGTTTAGATATCTGTTTCCATTGCCTGCTTTGATTAATTATTTTCGTATATATCCATAGTGAATATGCATTTAAACAAACAAAAATAGGCCTTTCGTATAACTTTTAGCATTGCTTACTTGCCCGTAGTAATTTCAAAAGAGTGATTTTATTCTGGTCTATAAATGTACAAACATTTAAAATCGCAATTTCTAGGTAACCTATTCAGAGCCAAATTGAAGCTGCAGTTTTGTCTACCCATAACAGGCCTCAGCAATGCACAGAGTGATGGTCAGCATTTCGAGCATTTACGGGGCATTAAAACCTTCCTCCTTTAAATCGGTCCTTTTAGGGCCACAACTTACATAATAGAAACAATTCCAGAAAAATATAGTTAAAAAAGTTAAAATTTAAGGGATTTTCGTATAAAGTTTTCTTTGGCCGATATTTTAGGTTAGGATCAAGATATCGAGATGCGGTTTTCGCGAGCTTGTTTAGCATCATTTAGCTACTTGTTCATGAAAAAGTCGTACCAATGCATTTAATTTTTTGCGAAAATTAACCGTTTCTGTCGGAATGTCGAACAAAGCCCTTTAGCGACGACATGTGAAACTAACAATTATTTTAACATTTGTAGCCCAAGAAAAGCTCTTTCAACGCGCCCAAGTTTGTTAAAATCAGATGAGCTGTTTCGAAGATACGGAGGTGATTTAAAGAAACCTTTGAATACCTCCACCACTTTATTTTTATAGATACGTCAAAAGTGCCAAACAAAAAGTTCAGATTATCCTCGACTTTAAAGATCAGTTATTCTTTATTAGGTTAATATAGCAGAATTCACAGAAACATCACTTTTTAGATTCAAGATTGCAGTTACGCCCCTAGCGGTCATTTCAGAAACATGAAAATATTTTCCAGGTTTTTGTATTGGCCGTTTTAGTAACTTTTTTCCGTAAGCCTCTACGATGTATAGTTTCCCAGATAACAGTACCTCGCATTCTTAGTAGGCCACCCGTACACTTGTTTTACCCTCTTTTAAGACTCTCAGAATACGTTATTAAAGCAAAACCCACAAAGAAACATCAAATCCAGAAATCTCTCACTTCAATATAAAACCAAAGATAATACGATATCCATTTTATGCACATATTTTAATGTTTCTATTTTTATGTAAATGAAGTTTTACTTTCCTTTTACTCGACGTCATTAATTTATACAAAACATTACGTGACAAAATTAAATAAAAATCCTTCAAAATTATAGAAAGTTAAACATATTTAGAAATAACTTAAAATACACACAACAATGTAAAAATATGCTAAGTGAGTGAGACTTGTGTTTAATGTAAGGGAAATGGATTTTTAAAAGTATGCGTGTGCAGTAGAGCAACAACTTTAGACTGTTCTATCGAATATAATTTCTGAACGTATACGAAAGGTTTGCTTTGTCACTGCACCAAGCGGTTTACTATAAGAGAACAATAAAGACATAACTTTTGTTTACATTACAAACAATTCTTACCATTTTTCGTACAAAAACTGTTTAAGTTTCTAGACCAACCTCGAACGATCTAGGTTAAATACGATAAATGTATAATTTTCAATTAAGCGCAATACTCATTCTGCACAATTGTGGCATAATTCTGTATTAGTCAATAGATAACACTAGATGTTGAAAAGGGTCACTAGAGATGAGCGTAAATAATTCATCTTTTGCTATTTGTTTCTGTCCTCCGGGATACTTTGTTAAATAATTTTCAGAAGATTGGATCTTTTGATCTTACAAAACAGCTTTGTGTTCCTGGACTTCAATGTGTAAATGTTTAGTATAATATTTTTAACACCTCTTACCTTTGATACTATACCACTGTATCAAATTGATGTGCAATTGTGAGCCGCTATTAGAAAACCACAGTTAAGCAACGCTCACGTAATTAAATTAAATGGTGTATTTTTATATTTGCATTTATATAAGTCTATACGTTTCGATAACACTTACAGTTATCGTCCTCAGTAGCGGTAAAATCTTCTACAATTGTTTAAGTTGCAAGAACAAATTTGTGAAATATGAAAAAGTGAAAACGCAAATATAATCCTGCTATTATGAATATGTTTGATAAACATATAGTATGGAAAATACAATTTTAGTAAAGAATAACTAGATCCGTAATAAATTAAATATCGTTAAACTGCCTTGAAGATGACAAATAGGAACACCCTCCAACGGTCGAAGGCTTAGAGTGAAAAATTTTACAAAATATAATCAAATTATGATGTAAGTGTAAAGTTGTGAAAACCTTAATTTGAAATTGATACAAGCATTCAAAAATAGAAACTTGACATACCAACTAATGATCTAGTCAAATCTAACAAAGAAATAGTTTTTTTAACTGTTGTAATTGTTATTTTAAAGTGAAACTACATATGTTAAATTAGTATAGTGCTGAGGTAACTTAACAACAATTGGCAAAGCATTTACTTCAAGGTCTAGGAAAAAATACAACAAAAAACCTAGACATACCAAAAGCTAAAATTAAAATTAAGACGTACCAGTGTTTTAATTATATGATGCCAAAAACAATTCAAACAGAGACTTTCTCCTTGTCTATTGAGTTATTAGCATATTTACCAATACATCTCAATAGCTTCACGTTGTAAGCAAACATAATAATGAGTTTGTCTTGACAAAATTTCCATATTGTCAAATTGAAAGTCGTGATTTGAATTATTTAAAGCATGTTCAGCTACCGCCGATTGCTCTGGTTGACCTAATTAAAAAATTCCATATTTTCTTTACGCGTTCCATCAAAGCTACGTTATGTGGTTCCAATCGATACAAGAATAAGATAACTTATACACTCGGGAAGATGATAACAGTTTTGAAATGTCTTTAGGTGACCTTAAAGGATCTTTAATTTTGTTTGCAAGTTTAAAAAGAGTCCTAATTCCACGATTGGTTGGGATCTTTCAAATTCTGTAGTTATAAAGAATGAAAACCTGTACTAACATTAAATGCTGGTTTTTCTTTATGGTTATGCCTAGCGAGTGTAATAAAATTATGAATACATTTAAGTAAATACCCATTAGCTTGTAGTGATTTTATTAAATATTTATATCCATTTTTCAAAAATTCAGGATCACAAATTCGTTTTGCTCGACCCATTATCAATTTAATTACACGTGTATGGTGGTTATAAAGGTATCTATAATGTTGGCTATTCTAACCTTAAAAATAGTGACTTATTAGTTTTAGATACCATAATTAAAATAAAAATAATTTATGAATAATTTATAATTGTAAAATATTTTTAATTGTTCATAACATCATGTCAATACGAACACACAAACACACAAAACACAAAAACACACAAACACACAAACACACAAAACACAAAACAAAACAAAACACACAAACAACAAACACACAAACACACAAACACACAAACACACAACACAAAAC
Source organism: Vesta saturnalis (assembly GCA_036346205.1). Taxonomy (NCBI): domain Eukaryota; kingdom Metazoa; phylum Arthropoda; class Insecta; order Coleoptera; family Lampyridae; genus Vesta; species Vesta saturnalis. The sequence continues at coordinate 890,215 of JARFJB010000559.1, read as the reverse complement.
ACAAAAATAAACACACAAAAAAAAAAAAACATAAAAAACAAAAACATATAAAAAAAAACAAAACAAAAAAAAAAAAAACAAAATAAAACAAAAAAAACAAAAAAAAAAAAAATAAAAAAACAAAACAAAAACAAAAAAAAAAAATAAAAAAAAACAAAATATAAAAAAAAAAAACATAAAACACAATAAAAACATAAATAAACAACATATTAAACTACACAAATAAAAACATAAACACAAAAACATAAATACTAAACATAAAACACAAATAAAAATACAACATAACATAAACACACAAAATAAAACATACAAACACATAAACAACAAACACATAAAATAAACAAAACACATAAATATATAATACAAATAAACACAAAAATAAACACAAATAAAAATATAAATACATAAAATAAATATATAACATAAATAACAAAAAGTCAAACAAAAAATAAATAATAAATAATAAATAATAAACACATAAACACATAAACAATAAAAATATTAAACACATAAATACAAAATATTAAACACACAAATACATACACAAAATACAAAACATAAAATAATACATAACTACAAACATACAAACATACAAACACATAAATATACAAATCAAAATACATCAAACACACAAACACACAACACATACACACAAACACACAAACACACAAACACAAAACACACAAACACACAAACACACAAACACACAAACACACACACACACAAACACAAACACACAAACACAAAAACACAAACACAAAACACAACACACAAATAATATAACACATAAATACATAACATAACATAAATAATTATAAAATACACAAATACACAAATATTACACATATATACATAAACATATAAAATACACATAACATATACTAAACACTAAACACTATAACATATAAATATTACAAAATATACAATATTACAAAACACAAAACACAAATACACACATACACATAAACACACTAAAACATACAACACACAAACACACAAACATATAAATACATAAACATATAAATAAACACAAACACAATACAATCATAATAATAAACACATAACTAAATATACACAATACACAAAACATAACACATTAAACACATAAATATACAAACAACACAAACACACAAACACACAATACATATAACACAAACATAAAATACACAACACACAAATACATAAACACACAAAACACACAAAATATATAAAACATACAATACATAAACATACAAACATCAAACACACAACACACAAACACACATAACATACAAACAACAAACACACAAACACACAAACACAAACACACACAACACATAAACACACAACACACAAACACACAAACACGCAACACGCAAACACGCAAACACGCAAACACGCAAACACGCAAACACGCAAACACACGAACACACGAACACACAAAGAAACAAACACGAATCATATCAAACGCAAACGCAAAATTTCACGTTAGTGAAAGTAAAAGTCGTTTGCATAAACTTAGACCTGCATATGTATGTAAATAAATAAAAGAGACATATTTAAAACTTCGAATAGAGGTTAATAAACATACTGATGCTAACTTAAAAAATAGCAAAGTCATGTCAGATAGAGGTTAATAAACTTGCTGATGCTAACTTAAAAAAAATAGCAAAGTCGCGCGCTTCTATAAAATACGGATAATATAATTTAAGCATTCTCAATCCTACTTAATTAATTTGTAAACTTATAAATAATATAAAATTAAATTTCCATTGAACAATATATTTACGCATTTTCTTATAAAATTCGTATTAAATACTGCGATATGTTTAAGGTCGACATGTTGGTATTTTAGTCTAATATACACTAAAGTATTTGATAACCACCAAAATCTACTGCCAATAAATATACTGCTAATTTGAAAAATCAGCTTCAAAAAAATAAACCAAAATACGAAATTTAAGGACTATAAATATACAAACACACACAACACACATACACGACATACACATCACGCATACATCCATACACAAATCAATAAACATACACACATACACACACACAACAACACAACACACACACACACACACAACACACATACACAACACACAACAATATACACACAAACACACACATACATACAACACATACAACACATACATACACACACACACACACACATACACACACACACACACATACACACACACACACATAACACACATACACACACTACATATATACACAACACACACACATACACAATACATACAATATCACACACACATATAATATATATAATACACACACACACACACACACACACACACACACAACACACACACACACAACACACATAACACACACACAACACACACACACACACACAACACACAACCACAACACACACAAACACACAACACACACACACACACACACGCACACACGCACACACACACACACACACACACACACACACACGCACACACACACACACACACAACACACACACACACACACACACACACACACACACACACACACACACACGACACACACAACACACAACACACACAAACACAAACACACAACACATATAATATATATATATAACACAAACACAATTAGTATATATAATAAACACACAAAACAACACACACAACACAACACACAATCCATAATAACAAAAATACACACACATAACACAACATACACACAAAACACACAACAACCATAAACATAACACAACAAACAACAAGTACATAACAAACACAACATAACACAATATTAAGCATCACACACCATACAACACATAATCACAACTATACAATACACATAAACATAAATCACTGAACACAACTACATTACACATCATACACATCTATAACACAACTGCATATAAATCATATCAATCACACTAACACAACACATATACACACAACAACAATCAACTAAACACACAAATGACAAACACACAACACACACACACACAAACAAACAACATACACACATAAACACCAACACACACACAACACACACACACACACACACACACAACACGCAAACACACACACACATACACAACACACAAACACAAACACACAAACACACAAACACACACACACACCACAACACAAATACATACAAACACACACACAAACACATACACACCAAACACACACACACAATACACAAAACAACAAAACGCACATACAACACACAACTACACAAATACCTATATACAAACAACTTATAAACATACAAACAACATCAAAACTACACTAAACACACATAATAACAAATACACCAACATCACAAACACAACAATAACATCACACAACAAACACAAACAGCACACACACAACACACAACATACACACACACACACAAACACACAAACACACAAACAACACAAACAACAAACACACAAACACACAGATACAAAACACAACACACATCACACAACACAAAACACACAAACACAAAACACACAAACACACAACACACAAACACACAAACACACAAACACACAAACACACAAACACACACAAATCACAAACACATACAAACAAACACAAACATACAAACACATAACACACAACACACAAACGCACAACACACAAACACACAAACACACAACACACAAACACACAATACACACAAATACACAACACATAACACATACATACACTAAACACACAAACACATAAACACACAAACATACTACAATACATACAATACACACATAACACACATAACACTCATAACACAAAACAACACATAAACACAAAACACAACACACACAATACATACACATACACACACATTAAATACAAAAACTATAAAATAAATAACAAAACAATAAAACATAACAAAAATTAAATATAAAAAAAATATAAATAATAAAATATAATACTAAAAATATATAATAAACAAAATAACACAAATACATACAATAAAAAAATATAAAAAATAATACACAAAATACAATTAATATATAACATATAATAAAAAACATACAAAACATAAACAACATAAAATAAATACAACACAAACACAAACACACAAACACACAAAACACACATAATACAAACAACAACAAAACACAAATAATAACAAAACATAATAATAATAATATATAAACATAAATATAAAAATAATATAAAATAAAAATATAAAATATAAAATAATAAATATATAAATATAATAAAATAATAAAATATAAATAAAAATATTAAAATATAAATATATAAAACATAAACATAAAAATAAATATTAAATAAAAAATAAATAAACACAAAATAAACATAAATATAAAATAAATAATAAAATAAATACAAACATAAACATAATAAAAAACAATAATACAAAAACACACAAAAAAACACACAACACAAAAACAAAAACAACACAAAACACAAAACACAAATACAAACAACAAACACACAAACACAAAAACAAACACCAAACACAACATAAACATAAACACAAACAAAACAATAAACATAAAACACACACACACACACACACACACACACACACACACACACACACACACACACACACACACACACACACACACACACACACACACACACACACACACACACACACACACACACACACACACACACACACACACAACACACACATAACACACAAACACAAACACAAACACAAACAACAAACAACAAACACACAAACACAAAACAACAACAAAACACATAACAACAACACAACACACATACACAACATAAATACAAACACATACATAACACAACATAACACACATAAACATAACATACAACAATACAAACACACAACACATAACACATACAATACTACATAAACACAACATAGACACAAACACATAGACACAACACAAACATAACACAACAACATAACAACAAACACACAAACACAATACACACACAAACACACAACACAACACACAAAACACAAAACACACACAAAACACACAAACACACAAACACACAATACACACACACACAACACACAACACACACAACACACAACACACACACACACACATAAACAACAAACACACAACAACAAACACACATAACACACAAACACACACACATAAAAACAAAACAAAAACAAAACATAAAATACACACAATACAAATAAAATAACAAAATACATAAACACAAAACACATACACATACAAAAACAAATAAACATACATAACATACAACAATACACACAATAACAT